>VMDR010014575.1:0-23352 GCA_007922815.1 Macrotus californicus | reverse complement strand
GAAGTTCTCCTTCATTATTTGTTCAAATAAGTTTTCAATTTCTTTCTGTTCCTCTTCTCCTTCTGGCACCCCTATGATTCGGATATTGGAACGTTTCAAGACATCCTGGAGGTTCCTAAGCCTCTCCTCATTTTTTTTGAATTCTTGTTTCTTCATTGTGTTGTGGTTGAATGTTTCTTTCTTTCTTCTGGTCCACACCATTGATTTGAGTCCCATTTTTCTTCCCATCCCTGTTGGTTCCCTGTACATTTTCTTTCATCTCTCTTATTGTATCCTTCATTTGTTTACCTAATTTGTGACCAAATTCAACCAAGTCTGTGAGCATTCTGATTACCAGTGTTTTGAACTGTGCATCTGATAGGTTGGCTATCTTTTGGTCACTTATTGTATTTTTTTTTTGGAGCTTTGATCTGTTCTTTCATTTGGGCCATTTTTGTTGTCTTGGTGTGCCTGTTAGGTAGTAAGGGGCGGAGCCTTAGGTGTTCACCAGAGCGGGGCAACCCACGCTGCTGCGTAGTGACATTGTTTGTGGGGGAGGGGACCGAGAGGGAACAATGAGGCTTGCTCCGCTCTCTGCCAGTTTCCAGTGACTTTCCCCACTACCCACAGTCCAACTGGGTCCTCTGGTGCTGATTCTGGTGCTGGTTCCCGGGTGGGTGGGCTGTGTACACTCTAGGACCCTGAGGGTCTCTCCAATGCACTCTCCTGTGATCCCGGGAGTTTCTCCTGCTGCCTCTGCCTCCACTGCCACAGGAGCTTTCAATAAGAAGCTTTGAGGCTTTATTTCCCTGTGCTGGAACTCTAGGTTGTGGGGTCTGTCTTGCTCCCCAGTTGTTCCTCCCGGTTTATCCGCACAAGGAAGTGGGACTCCCGGTCTGCAGTCGCCACCTCTCCGAGTCCTCTGTG
Source organism: Macrotus californicus (assembly GCA_007922815.1). Taxonomy (NCBI): domain Eukaryota; kingdom Metazoa; phylum Chordata; class Mammalia; order Chiroptera; family Phyllostomidae; genus Macrotus; species Macrotus californicus. Next base: position 22,446 of record VMDR010014575.1, on the reverse strand, counting down.
CCTTTCCCCAGTACGCCAGCTGCCCCACGAGTGCCCGCATGAGTCCTCTCACGCGAGTCCTCTCCACCTCTTCTGCCACCTCTCGGTCTGGATGAAAGTTTCTTCTTTAGTTCCTTGGTTGTCGGACTTCCATACAGTTCAATTTTCTGTCAATTCTGGTTGTTTTTTGTTTTAAAATTTGTTGTTGTCCTTCTTTTGGTTGTGCAAGGAGGCACAGTGTGTCTACCTACGCCTCCATCTTGGCCAGAAGCCAAGTTCAAGATACTCTCATACCTAAAGCATTTCCACTAATATTGGCCTCTTTAGAACTTAGCAATTTGCAGAGTGCTACTTAAAATGATGCAAAGCCTTGCCTCCAGAGAGCTCATGATAACAGCACATCATGAAGGTACCAATGACAGTTTTCTGGACCTTTTCACTGACAGATGACTCCTGCCACTGTCCGCATTTGAGCAAAGCGAGGCCTAGAGAGGAGAAAGCCATGGCAATATCACTAGGTTCATCTGAGGTTGGAGCCATCTTTAAGTTAAGTGATTTTCAACTTATACTAGAATGAACTTCTAGGAGACAGATGTAAGATCAGTGAATGAGTGTAGTAGCCTACATTATTGACCCCAATTCTTCGCCCCTCTCCGTATTCATCTCCTTTGCTGTATGCCTTTGCAATCTATACCATAAAAGAGGCAGATTACTTCTCTGTCTCCTTGACTTTGGACTTGTCAGTGTGACTTGCTTTGGCCAAAAGAACAAGGTATGAGAAAGTCTATGTCTAAGAAGCCCTCACGTATTTCCTCTTGGCTTCCTGCAGCAGCTCTGCTATCACCATGAGAAGGAGATGGATGGCTAGCCCACTGGTCTCAGGAGTATGGGAGATATGTGGAACAGACATCTCAGCCATTCCAGCCTGAATCTGAGCCAAGCCATCCTAGCCCACCTACAGGAAGCAGAGGTGTCCAGACGAGCCCAGTCTAGACCAGACAAACCCCAGACATGAGAGTGAACCCCACTGGGATCCTCAGAGTCACTCCAGCACATGTGCAGATTGTGATTGGTATCACCAAGACTTTATGGGGTTTTTTTATGTAGCAATATTAAAACAATACCTAAGTGAAACAGGAAGCAAGAAGAAAATTATTTTTCCCTTATTAAAGGAAACAATTTCTTAAAAGTTGAAGAGTTACAACCATGAAGACTTTGAAAGTTTAGGCTGTCATATTCATTTTATAATCTCCAAAGCCCACTCCAGTATTGAGTATACAGTCAGTGCTCAATAAATGTCTCTGAATGCCTGTGTGTCAGGGGATTGTTTACATAAAACTGTCTTATGTAAAATGCCTCATTAGGTAGAGAGCTTCCTGTCATTAAAAATAAAGCAGCATTGATTGTATTTCATTTCTTTTTTTTTCTCTTACTCTGGCCTGTAGACTGTCATTTGACACTGGCTTTTGAGGTAGAGCAGAGCCCAGGGACATCTCCATGAGTGTATTGCATTTCCAGAGTACAATAGGAGAAATGTTTTATTAAGTAGGTAAGTTAATCAGGACTTGTTCACATGGAAGTGACAAAAAAGGTGACTCAAAATGGCTTTTCTTGCTGGCTCACATATTTAAAATGTCAAGGGGTTGATCATGTTTGGACTGTGTTGTCAGGACTCAGACCACCTTCCTGGCTCTGGATTGTCCTGTGTCGTGACCAGGGGTTTCTGGGAACCTAACCCCAAATCCCTTCCCAAGGCAGTGGTTTCATACTGGCAAATTCAGTGTTCATGGCGACTTTATACAGCATAACTACCACAAATAATAAAAATTGACTGTATATGTGTGTATGTATGTGTGTGCACACACTCAGTTTTGGTTTTTTATTTATTGCCTATGGCAATTTGAAGACACAAATTAGAAATTATGAGGGAAAAAAAGTGACAAAACAACTTACAGCAATATGATGAGGGAAGCTGCAAAAAGCCCTCTACGTGAACACAAAGACCTCAACATACAACATTAGAAGGAAGGCACATGGTTGATCTTACTGTGTGCAAGGCCCTCAGCTGGGTGGTGTGCAAGGGAGCATAGTAAGTCATGTCTGCAAGGGAGCATAATAAATGCCTGTCTTTGAGGAGCATCTAGTCTAACAGGAAAGATAAGGTGCCTGCACAGATACTTACAATGCTGGGAAGAGAGAGAGGTCAGTGCCACAAGAATAACATCCCTCAGGTTGCTTTGTCACTTTCTGCTCTCATAATATCAAATTTGTGGCTTAAAAATCTGGATTTATGATTCATATTTGAATTAGAGTTACATGGCAAATTCTTCAAAGCTCAGGTTTAGAGACCAAGTTTGCATATGGTGACCTTAGGTAAGAGCTCTTCCAAACTAGGGTGACATCCCCTGGGTTCCTGTGTAACCACAGTGCAATGCCAATGACACGTCCCCATTGGGGCTGTCAGCAGAGTGGTCCTGACCAGCTCCCCATTCCAGATCAACAGTGAAGCACCACATTCAGAGAATTTTTTACTCAGAGGAGTTTGAAATATATCCAGTTCTTGTCTTGGATATATTTCTGCTGAAGAGACTGGACACGCATTAAAGGCTTAAGTACCTGTTATTGTGAAAGGGTAGAATGGGAAGTGGTGACTGAACTATGAATTTTGCACTCCCCCAAAAATTCCCCTAGTGAAGAACATGTCTCTGATCTGCTAGTTTTGCCTCATTGCTTTCCTTCATGCTCATTAATGGACATTCCTTCTCTTCACACAGTCTTAGGGCACGTATGCTGTCCCTGTGTCCTCTGATTTGCTTAGCTCAGGATTTCTCAGCAGCAGCACTACTGGCATGTGAGGATGGATAATTCCTTGCTGTGGGGGCTTTATATGCACTATGAGATGTTTACCAGCATCCCTGACCTCTAACCCACTAGATGCCAGTAACATCCCCCCAGTGTGACAAAAAGTATCTCCAGATATTTCCAAATGTCAACTATGGGGCTTGGGGTGCAAAATTATCCCCAGCTGAAAACCCCTGACTTAGTGCAGTACAAAGAGACCTGGGTAGTGTGAAGGGTCTTCACAGGTTAGGACAAGTTCAGACCTTTCACACAGCACATGGACCCAGATGAGTGAGGGGGCCCTTATGGAATGAACATAGATGCTTCTCTTGTACCTGCTCCCTTGTCTACTTGTCTTCTGCCATCATTCACTTTGCAGGATTTGCTGTATGCAGTTTTCATAGTTATTTTCATCCTTCCAACAGTCTATGATCCTTTGAGGCCTGGATTGTGATTTGGCAAGTGGCACCTCATCTCTGAGTCTTGGTTCCCTCATGTGTACAGTGCAGATGACACAAGCTATCTTGTTGCAGTCAGAGATGTCTGGGGGTCATCTTCAAAACACAACCTGTTGGAACCTCATTTTTTTCTGTCAAGTAGACAAAATAAGAATCACTGCAAATGGTTTTAGGTGAGGACTCAGTTATATAATGTATAGAGATGTGCCTAGCAAAAAGCCAGACATGCAGACTGCAACCTAGAGAAAGGGTTTTGTTACCAAACCCAGCCAGTGGGGGCGGTGGTGGAGGGAGCAGTCTTACTGGTACTAATCCCATGTCCCCTGGGTTCAGAGCTTATTTCCTCATTCTCCTTTTCTTCCTGTGTCTTACTATCAGGAAGAGGTTTCAATGTCCCTTCTCTTCCCTGCACTATCAGGTAGACCTCTGTCTCTGGTGAAATCCTATTATGCAACATCATAAATGCCTTGACATAATGAATTTCATCCCATTTATGCAACTGTTGGCAATGCTATTCCAACATCAGTGGTAGGGAACCATCAATGGATCACCTTTCCCCACAATTCAAAACATATGTAGGCCACGCAGTATTACAGTAATAAAACAATACCTCCTTGGACATTGGATAATGGCTGTACATACTCCAGTCTGCTAAAATTCTACTCAGTTGGGCTCCCTCCAGGAACTGATATAGAACAGCCCCTGCTGGCCTATATACACAGTAGGTCCAATGCTATGACCACAAAAACACAGGCAACTTAGGAACATACAGACAAAACTGGCATCCATGACTCCATCCACAATTCCATTATTCCAACAAATGCTCACAAGCAAGTTTTCTTCCAGTCAATGTCACAAATAGTGGCCCCAAGCAATGGCCTACCCAAAGCTTGGCCAGTCCTCACCTGGATCCCGGTATGCAGCCCTAAAACTCAGGTGATCCTTCCTCCTTCTCAAAATCTGTTCCGTTCCCAGACTCATTTCCTTTCCACCTGCCAGGCATGTTTAAGTGGCCAGTGCCTCTAGTGGGTGTGCAGAGAATTTCCCAGCCACTTGGAAACCCCACAGTCTCACTCTTTGAGAGGTCAACCTACCATGAGCAGCTAGGGTCTCATCTGGGTTGCCATTTTCTGTTACTACACCTAGCCAGTGGGGGCACCCTACCGCCTACCTGGCAAAACTTCAAAGACAGAGTTTAGTGGAAAGGAAATAAATCTTTTATTTAACAATCATATAATTTGAAATAATGGCAAGTTTCTGCCTCAAATCCCATTTCCTTTAAGAACCTCAAAGAAAATCACCCTTTCACCTGCTGCCAGCTCAGTTCAAGGTTGAACCAGAAACCTCTTCTCCCACCCCAAAGTATCATAAACATAGGTAGCTTAGCTGGCTTCTAGTCGCTGTCTGACTTCAGGTATCTTTCAGAGTCTGTGGGTCTTGGTGTCCTATTCATGGTGTGCTGTCCTCTTCCTCCAGCTGCTGCCCCTGGTGTGTCTGTGTGCCTGGCCAGGCAGGATCCACATAACACAGCTCCAGCTGCTGTTGCCACTCCCTGTGATGGGGAGGGAAGCTAACCCACATGTTGGTTCCAAGGCCCTGCCTGGGCAGAAGCAGGGCAGAGAGTCAGCAATGGAAGACTGCCACTAACAGGCTGCAGGGCCCATGGTCCAAACCTCCTCCCCTCCCCTCTTAGCATTCTCATAGCCTGAGGCCCAGTAACTGGTGGCCAGGAAGGAGAGATAAAAGAGGACCAGTATTTCTGCATGCTCCTTTATAAATGCTTCCCCCAGAGTCCCTTGTTAGGCCAGCGTGCATTGCCCTGATTGCCAGCTATCTTGCAATAGACAGGGCAATGCACATATGTGCAGCTCAACTTCTCCCCATTTCTGGGGGCATCCCCCATTACAATTCAGGGCCCAGAGAGCCAACAGTCCCACCCTGTATGACAAAAGATGGTTCTCCCTCTCAAAGATCCTTCAGGGTACCTATTTGGCCAGGGAGATTCCCTATCCAAAGGAAAGGGCAGTTTCCTTTGAGGCAATACCCTATTGTCAGAGTAACTCATGAAGTCCAGCCTGCTGCCTTCTATTGGGTCCATATTCTGTTCTCCACTTTAGACTTACTGAATTAGAAGAATTCCAATCCCTCATATAGGGAGAATTCTCAGAGGATGGCAGGTCCTATTGCCTCCATTTCTGTCACTTATCATCCAAACTGGGAGATGTACAGGCTCTCCTTAACATCTTGTTAACCACAGATGAGAGATGGCTGGTTATAAATAAGGTAAATGAAGAGGCCCAACATATCCATCAAGAAAATGCCAATGAGACCTCCAACCTAATGGGAAATTCCCTTGGCAGAGCCTGACTGGGACCCAAATGATGGGGACCTAGCCTTCCTGGAACACTACTGGATATGCATACTGGAAGGGCTTAAGAAAGAGGTGCCTAAACAAAAGACCCTGAATTTTATATAGGCCCTTCAATGAAAACCAAATGAAGACCCTTCTGAATTTTTAGAAAGGATCTACCAGGCCTATAAGAAAGCACAAGGTGCTGACCACATAGGCACCAGAAAATATGAAGATGGTGGACATGACCTGTATTGGACAAAGCACTCTGGGTATTAGAAGGAAACTTCAGAAGTTAGATGGACATTGGGAATAAATCCCACTCAGCTGGTAGACATAGTCATTAAAGTCTACAATGCCTGAAAAGCAAGGAAGATAAAGCAGGCCTCATTGTTCTTAGAAACAGGGTGGTGAGACCAGAAGAAGAGACAGGATGCTAAAGAGAAAAAGAGAGGTCTACTAGGCACCAATCAATGTACGTATTGTAAGGAGGAGAGCCAGGGAGAAAGGAGTGCCTGATACTCAAAAAAGAAAATAGAGATGAAAATTCTCACCAACAAATGCTGAAAAGGCAGGGGAAATCTGATGATGAATGAGGAGGTCCAGGGGCATCTCCCAACCTATTACCATTTCCCCATAGGAGCCCCAGGTATAGTTGATGGTGGGGAACAAGCCAACTGATTTCCGTGTAGATGCAGAAGATACGTATTTGGTGCTGAATTCAAAAGTAATACAAAAAAGTTCAGATGCAGTAACGGTTACTGGAGTGACTAGACAATTACAAAAATAGGTGTTCCTTCAACCCCTAGAATACCAGTTTGAGGATCAGAGAATTGTACATAGTTTCCTCTACATGCTGAATCATCCCATTCCATTGCTGGGCCAAGGCTCACTTTGAAAATTGCATTCACAAATAACTTTTTCTCCTGGAAAGCAGCAATTATGTATAGAGATCTCACTGGAACATGCTCTCCAGCTCCTGGTGCTCCCGACTTGCCCAGAGGTCCTGGACGTAAACTCTTCCCACCTGAAATCTATAAACAGGTTGATCAAATCTTTTGGGCTGATGGAACCCCAGGTAAAGTGGTTAAGGTCCAACCCATAAAAGTTAACCTAAAGGAAGGGGCATGGATCACACAGAAGAAACAGTACCCCCTGAAAAAGGAGGCTTTAGAGGGGATTCAGTCAATAATCCAGAAATTCTTAAAATTGGGACTAATTTGGTCATGCTAGTGCCCCTATAACAGTCCCACCTTGCCAGTCAAAAAGCCTCACTCTGATGAATATTGATTTGTACAGGATCTTAGAGCCATAAACTACATTGTGCAAGACATTTGTCTTATGGTGCCCAACCCCTATACTCTCTTATGAGGAATGGGCCTGTGAATGGGGATTCACTGACACTGATTCCAGTTCTATATGGAAGGAAGATCAACACCCATGATATGATCTTAGTCCCCGAGGCCCTTGTGTATCCCATCCTCAAACACCTACATGAAGGGACACATTATGGAGGGGAAGTTTTAATGGACCTCATTAGGCCACATTTGAAGGGTCATCATTTACAAAGGACCATTCAGAGGATTATCTAAGACTGTCACATATGTGCCAAAAACAGCCCTAAGACAAAACATGCTCTAGAAAAAAAAAGGAGTATAATATAAAGGGATATGCCCACTTGAGGATTGACAACTGGATTTTACACAAATGTCTAAAACCAAAGGGAATTTCAAATTTTTATTAGTTTTTGTGGACACTTTTCTGGATGGGAAGAAGCATACCTCAGTAGAACTGAGAAGGCAACTGAGGTAGCAAAATTTCTACTTGAAGAAATAATTTCTAGGTTTGGACTTCCTCACCTTATTCAGAATAACAATGGACCATCATTCACTTCAGAGATCTCCTAGAACGGTGGGCAAGTACTGCAAATACAATGGAAATTACATGCATCTTTGAGGCCTCAATAGAGAATGAATCACACAATAAAGAAGATCCTGGCAAAAATATGCCAGGAAATGCATTTGAAATGGGACAGGGCACTTCCCATTGCTTTGCTCCAGGTTAGAGTAGCACACAGAAGCGGGCTTACGTTAAGCCCTTTTGAAATAGTTTTTGGGAGGCCCTTCCAAATCTCTGTTTTAGGAATGCTTCCTTTAGATTTGAAGCATGAGCCAACAATTAAATCATATGCAATATTTAGGGCAAACACTAACCATATTGCACAAGCTTGCTCATTGCAGGTTCGCCTACCCATCGCCTACTGCTCCAGCTGAAAGACCAAGTCTTACTAAACCCTAGGAGACTCAAAACCCTGAACAGCTACTAACTGAACAATGGAGCGGTCCCTATGACATCCTACTGACAACACACTCTTCTCTAAAGCTCACAGGAATTAAGCCTTGGATCCACCACACACACACATAAAACAGGCGCCATCTGAGGTGAATTTGAACCCTGCTGCTGTGGTTGATGCTGAAAATGACAGCTTTTGATTCTTAAAATGAAAATTACATGAAGGACTCTGGAAGGATATTTGACATTTCTTTTTCACAAGAAGACAGTGGGCCTCAGTGCAAAGTGACAATCTTCATTTACTTTATTTACACTTTATGTGTTTGCAAATCTAGGGACTTTTGACTGCTTGATACTGAGTTAGAGTATGGTCCTTCCCATAGTTAAAAAGAACAAGGATTGAAAGTGAGTTATATTTATTTCTGAATTAGTATAGAAAGTTGTGAGAATTTTAACTTAAAATGAAAGAAACTTCAGTTGTTGGTTCAGTTATTCTTTGATTACTTTCTGACCTTATGGGGACAGGAGGGAACTTAGCTGTTTTGTTTACACCAAGAGCCCTGTGTTTCTGTCATTTGGGCTTGGTGCCATTTGGACCTAGTCAGGGTCATTTGTGGTACCAGCTGAGGAAAGAGAATATTTCTGCTGGTTGAGCATCATGCCATTCAGGCCTTGTAAAGGTCATTTTCAATACCAGTTGGCATGAGATAATGTCTCTGCCATTTGGGCTTCATGCCATTTGGATCTAGGAAAAGTCATTTGATGCTGGTAGGCATACCAGCTGGGGTGAGAGGTCATGTCTCTGCCAGGACACCAATGGATGCACTGGTGGGCAAGAGAATGTCTCTGCCATTGAGGCTTCATGCCATTTGGGTGTAGGAAAAGTCATTTGATGCTGGTAGGCATACCAGCTGGGGTGAGAGGTCATGTCTCTGCCAGGACACCAGTGGATGCACTGGTGGGCAAGAGAATGTCTCTGCCATTGAGGCTTCATGCCATTTGGACCTTGAAGAGGTCATCTGTGTGACTGGTTAGTGGGACCAGTGGTGTGAGACAAGATTCTAAGGCTAGTTCCAGTGCTTCCCCAGTTTTTTTCCTGAAACTATGTCCTTGCTTTGGATTTCTGTTTTGTGTCTCTTTCAGAAAGAAATTAAGGTGTCTAAGGGTTAAATCTTCACATTACATTGGAAAGTAAAGTAACAAAAGATATAAGGCATAAAGATAGAATTTTGGTAGATATTGGAAGGACAAGGATTTTCCTTTTAGCCTTATATTCTCTCCCTACCTGATCCCTCTAGAATTTGGATGATAATGAGGGTAATCTTAGGGAGGGGAATTTGGTTTTAAGGAAAATCACAGTGATCAATTGTGAATATTTGACTTTTGTGCAGCTAACTGTCCTCAAAGTTTGTTTTTACTTAGAAGTCGAAATAGTTTACATGAAGGATTTGTCAAATTGTCACTGCTTGATATCATTCCAGCAAAGGCTTGGCAGCTGAACTTTTTCTCAAAAGACAGCCTTGTGGACTTAGAGACAATATAGGCCCTACTTGAGAAGCCCACCTGCACTGTTGCCTCCTAAGACTTAACAGTTTGGCTAGACTAGATGGCTGAGTTGGTTAAGTATAGGGAGGCCTATAGGCTTTGTTTTGAAATGGATTTTTTCTTCTGCCTTAATGGTTTGAACAGAAAAGGTCCAGCAGTGTTAAAGGGTGGAGGAATTGTGACCATCCCCACTTTGGTTATTTAGTTGTTGTGGTTTTGATTGTGCCTTCTACCCTCTTGCCAAATCTGTCACCACCAGAATGCAACAAGATTGCCAGCTTGTCCATCAATGCAATCCTTTGGACATTGTACGCTTTGTTTTCCAGGGACAACCAACTGACTTGGACCTTGCAAAGTCCTTCTCTTTTGTGTGAAGATTCCCATCCATTCCAGACCCCCTTTTGTTAGGGACGTCTGGACCAGGGGATAGGTGGGACCCCAAGGGGCCAGCAGGAAGTAGTTACAGAAGAATGAGACCTTTGTCTATTTGCCCTTGTAAGATTACAAGATACCTCTCTCTATTTGTCCTTGTGAGATTACAAGGCAAATAAACAGAGTGTTAAAAGGGGGGGATTATAATGGAGGATGGACACCCCTGGAAATGGGGGAGGGGTTGAGCTACGCATGCGTGTGTTGTCCCAACACAGTGGTCATGCAAAGAATTCTGGGGGAAGCATTTAAAAAGGAATGTGTAGAAACACTGCTCCTTTTTTATCTCCCTTTCTTCACAGCCACCAGGAGCTGGAGTTCCTGGTCCCTGGGTCTTGGGAATGGTAAGAAGGGAAGGGAAGAGGCTTTGGCCATGGGCTCGGGGGGCCTGTCAGCAGCAGGCCCCTCACTCCTCCCCCACACAGACCTGTCAGCAGCTGCCACCTGCCCACTTCCAGTGTGGGCTTGTCAGCTATAGCTGCTGCACACCTCCAGCATGGACGCCCATCTATAGGGAACCTATCCATGTGTGATGTGATCTAGTGGCTCAGCTCTGGTTTTGAACCCAGACAGACATGCGTGGCATGCAGAGAACATCCGTGAATAGGTCTCCCATGGGGAATCAGGTATGCATTGTACCTAGGCCGCTTTGAAACTTGCTTTTGCTAAAAACTCCCTCACCTTGAATTGAGGCAACAAATGTTTGCTGCATATCTTTAAAGTAACTTCCTAAAACCTATACTAAACCTCTCAAATTTGGGTGTAACCAGTTCAACCTCTTTTCCCTTTACATTTGCAAATGACCTTTATCTTAAAGGGATTAGCAACATTCTTTCTTTTGTTATGGTAATCACCTAAAGTGAACCTGTGCATAGTTAATGAGAACCATCCTGGATGTAATGTACCTGGAGTGTCAATAAAAGCCTGTCCAGGCAAGGGGTCTGGGCCTTCTCTCTCTCTGAGAGAGAGTGGCCACGCAGGCCAGCCCTCTCTCACTCTCTGGCTCGCTCTGGGCCTCTCTCACACTCTCGCCCTCTCCCGGGCCATCTCTCTTTCTCTCTCTCTCTCTCTCTCTCTCTCTCTCTCTCTCTCTTTCTCTTTCTCTTTCTCTTTCTCTTTCTCTTTCTCTTTCTCAGAGAGCAGCCACACAAGCCCTAGCACTCTCTCACTTAGAGAGTGGCTCGACATCCCTTTTTCTCCACCAGATTCCTTTAGTCCATGTGAATTTGTTCATCAGTTGTTCGGGTATATAGGACAAGCATTCCACAACAACACGCAGTCCTGCTGGACGGGACCGCAACACCTATCAATGACAGTTTCCTGCTGCTGCCACTCCACCCACTCCAGCCCTGGCAGGGCCTAGGAACCAACATGTCTGGGGAGGCTTCCCTCCCCCTCACAGGAAGCTGCGGTGGCAACTGGAGCTGTGTTACATGAGTCTTGCCTGGCCAGGCACACAGACACACCAGGGGCAGCTAAGAAAAGAGGACAGTGCATTACATGTAGGATGCTTAGACACACAGTCTCTGAAAGATGCCTGAATCCAGACAGTGACTGGAAACCAGCTAAGCCACTTACATACATGATACTTTTGAATGAGAGAAGAGATTCCTGGTGCAAACTTGGATTGAGTTGGCAGTGGATGGCAGGGTGATTTTCTTTGAGCATCTTAGGGAAAATGGGCTTTGAGGCAGAAACTTGACATTATTTCAAATTATATGATTGTTAAATAAAAGATTCATTTCCTTTCCACTGAACTCTGTCTTTGGAGTTTTGCCTCAGAGTCGGTGAGTGGTAGGACCTGCTCCCCACTCCACTGGCTGGGTTCAGTAACAGTTTCAGGAGCAAGGACCCTGGATGAGAGAGAGCTGAGTTAAAATACAAACTGCGCCACTTCCTAACTCCCTGACTTTAACCCCTAAGACTCAGCCTCTTCATCCATAAAAGCGATAAAGTGACACCGCTTTCCTATATCACTGAATGAGATAATTCAAGTTGAATGTTCAGCAACTCACCTGCCCATGGTAAAGGCCCATCCCAGTAGAAAAGTAGAAATGTACTTGGAAGGGACTTATAACTTGACTTGATGCCACCCTTCCTACCAAGCTCCACAGTTCCAGATATTCTCCCTGGACCCCTAGTGCCTCCCCCAGAAGCTGCCCTGGTCCCAGCGGTGGTGGGCAACCATTGGGGCTTGAAGGATAATGCCAACCATGTGCTGCCACTCTGCACATTTCTGAGACCTATCAGTGTCTGATACTCCTTGGGAAAGGAGGACTTTCCTTGCAGTTAGAAGAAAACAGTGGGTTCTGAAATCTCAGGCTACAAATAATATGAAATTTCTTTTAATTAGATTTTAAACCCCTCTAAAGCCAGAACACACTATCCCTGGAACAGTAGCTTTAAGGGAAGCTACCTTTGATGACATCCTAGGAACACTTGCTTATTAGTCATTCAATAAACATTTAACAACAGTTACCCTGAGCTAGGAACAGTGTTAGGACAGAAAGATAAGCCATTCTTCCTGCCCTCGATGAGCTCAAAGACCAGATGGCAGCCAGTAGAAATGCCTTACTTCAGCCAACCTGAAGGTACTCTGAACATAGCCATCAGAGAGAAGGCAAGGAGTACTGGCTGGTCAGACACTTCCCATGGACCACCTGTGCGAACTCACCATCTCACAGAGATGAGAGTACAAAGAGAGAACTCGAAGAGAGTGGATAGGCCACTAAGGAGAAGTCAGAGGCCAGGTTTCAGTTCTGTTTCTATGGCAGCCACCTGTGCCCCCCTCAGAGCCTCAGTTGTTTCCTTCTCTTCAAAATGAAGGCCATACCTGCCCTGTTTACCCCAGGTTAAATTAGATGATGAAAGAGTAATGGCTTTACAAACTGTAAAGATTCAGGCCAATGTAGAACCCTCTAAAATAGTTAAAAAAACAGGAAGTTAAAAGCTGAAAGAAGGAAGGAAGGAAGGAAGGAAGGAAGGAAGGAAGGAAGGAAGGAAGGAATAAAAGAAAGAGAAAGACCATTGCCGAGAGCCTGTCATGAAAAGTTCTGAGAGGCTTCCTTTCTGTCTACTTGTAGATCAGCACAGATGGCAGTTACATTGGTAACAAAGGCAAATAGATACTTGAGGTTTGTTGAAATGCCTGACGTCTTATGGTGATAGCACCCCAGGGCTGGTAGAGGATTATTTCATGCAGCAAGATTGAAAGGCTACTCGAGCTCCTCTCCTGACCCAAACTACCTCTTTATACCTCACTCACTCACTACCTGCAGGCCTCAGATTCCATGTTAAACAGCTGTTTATTTTTTTAACTCAGTTGGTGAGATAGTGTAATGTGGAGAATTTGTCCATTTTAGCACCACTGACCACTCTCACTACATTAGGGGAATTTTTTAAGAGTCCCTGCCTCCTCAAGAAAAGCTCTGAACCCCACTTTTCTGGTCTCCTTTGCAGCTAAGTCATCATATTGGGCTCCACAGATCAGACTTACTCCTAGCGATGCAGAGAATCTCTGCTTGGAACTCCTGCTTGGGAGAGGGAAGGAAAGTATGTCCCATTTCCAGAAGAATCAGCAGCAGAGGTCTTGGAGTAGAGTCCAGGAACTGGCACTGGCAAGACCCACTGTAGAGGGGTACTCCATAGGAACAGTACTGTGCTGTCACTTGTGTGTCCTCACGGTGATACCCTGAGTCTGGATCTCAGGTCTGTGTGTAGATGATGGGAACTGCTCAGTTCCTCTAATAAATTCCTTTTCTGCTTCAACCTGCTAGAATGGGTTTCTGATTTCTTTACCATCAAGGACTCTCATCAACAGAGCATAGGGTTCATCTACCACTTGGATTTGTGTGATCATCAGGGTAGATTTCCTGATTGACAAGAGAAGTGGAAAAGAATACATGACTTAACAGGGCAACATGAACTGAAATACAGAAAGATGCTGCAGCACAAAAAGAGGTTGGGGAGTGATGGGGAGCAAAAAAAAAAAAGACAGGCATTTGGGGTTGTGTCTGTGTATGTGGAGAAAGGGAGCTTATGCTGGTTAACTGCTGAGTTTCTCTAATATCCAGTTTCTGTCCTTGCCCTCATCCACCCTGTGTTGGGAACTGTTTGTCAGGTAGATTTTTACCACTGGAAGCCTCGTGGAAGAGAAGAGAGAAGAGAAGACAGGGTAGGCTCCCTCTCTCTCTCTCTCTCTCTCTCTGCCTCTAGTGCCTCTAACAGTACCTACATCTCCTCCACAGTTCTGCCTCCCACCTCCCATGGGAAGCCCCAGCTGCTGGGCTTTGAGCCTCTCCTCTTTCCTTCAGCCCAGAGATGGTGCCATCTTCTTGATGTCCTTAACCTTCAAGCTGCCTGACACACCCCTGTTGTGTCTGTTATCTTCTGTATCACTAATTCCCCTTCTTAAATGTTCTTTCATTGAAAGACCTAGAATGGTTTCTGGTATGGGGTGTTGACCTCTGACTTATAGGAATTTAGACAATTTGTCAATTACAGTTTTGATTCAGGGTGGCTCTGGGTACTTAGGTGGCATTATTGTTACTACTATTAATGTTATAACATTAAATTTGTATGTCCCAATTACATCCAAAAATAGCACATGCTATTTTACAACACAAAAAGACAAGATACAAACTGAAAAGTATGAAAAGAAGAGTCATAAAATATGAGAACATCTACTAGGACATTTTGCTGATTCACTATGCCCAGAACATTCCTCTCAAGCCATTCATTGCTTCAGTAAGTCAAGTTGGATTCTGATGAAGTGGAACTGGGCTAGGCAGAACCTCTAGAGAGAAACTGACACCCTTCTTACAGCAACAGTCCTCTGAGACACCACTATTTTTCATTTGTTCTTCCAATTGAATTTAAATATATAATTTTAATGTATTTATTTATTATATATAAAGATAAGTTATGAAGATGAAGGCTTAGCATCTCTGGGCCTGTATTTGTTTATCCTCTATGTTTAATGTTGAATTCTTATGGTAATTAGTAGACCCTTAACTTATAGAAATGTGGTGCCTCTGCAGGAGATATATAGAATAATCAGATATTTTTGAAGTGCTTTATAGCCCATCACTAGTAAGCAACACCATGAACTACTGAAACAGCTGAAAATAATCATGTAGGGCTCACAAGTGGCGGAAGTAGTCTCAAGTTAGGCAATAAGGGTTCAAACTGGTGCCTTCACCTTGGTGACCTGATTTCAGGATGGAGCCTGTGCCTAGTTACTATCTGAAATTCCCTACAGGCATGGTCTGGGGAGCAACTCCAGTGTTGGAATGAGAATTTTATTGGAGAATGGACAGGGACAAAGAAATGTGCTTCCAGGTGCCTTCTATGGTAGGATGTGATCAAATTTTCTTTCCCAGCCATCATCCCAGTGTGTGTCAGCAGCTCTGCCCTATATTTCCTAACCAGCTGTGGTGCCAGGATGGACCCTGGCCTCCAGTGGTAGTACATAAGGCATTTCCTGCTTTAGCTGGAGGTGCTGTCTTAGGTATAGTTTAGAACTGTGGGCTGGGTTCCTCCACAGCGTACCCTGAGCACACCTTGAGCAGGAGCTGCTCAGCACCTACAGGACAGTGAGTGTTAAATAGATGTGGGAGGAGGCCAGCAGTATCTGCCATAGTTGTCTTCACTGGTAGGCCTGCTGGCTGCTAAAACTTTTGATCACTGTCCTTCTGACTTGCTTTTAATTCACTTTTCTTCCTTAACTTAGCACCTTGGTGTACCTCCTGACTACCTGGTTTCCAGTCCAATGCCAAGCTTGGATAGTCCTGTAGCTCTGACTGCTCTCATGAAGACCCTGCTTCACTCTCACTGCAGTTACGGGCACTTCCTCAACATGCAGTAAGTGAACCAACTAATGACCCAACTCAGAGTTACCTAGAATCAGTGATGTGCTGGTAAATGTTTAACAACCAGCTCTCTGAGTGGGGAAAAAAACAACACCCGTTTTATAGCCTTTTCTATTTCCATGGTATAAATACTCACACTATGGACAATTTCAACTGCAAAAATTATGTCACACCTCTTCACAGAAAGAGGTGTAAAATAGCACACCATTACATAGTATTTTATATACATATAGTATGCAGATGCATTAGATATAAATAACCTTAAGATAATAAGAAAATGTAGTAAAATAAGGAAGTTATGATATATTTATTACCTTTGTTTTTAATATAATATACTTAATTCTAATTTCATATAATTTAATTTATAATAATGGTTGTATTTAACAACTGGCTCACAAATTTCTCAATAGTTAAGGTTGGTTTTCTCGAGCCAGTAGAAACCTACTCCAGGTGTTAGAATCATGCTCAGCAGTGGGGTCACAAGAGATCAAGCACTATGAATAGGCCCCAAGCAGGCCATGCTAACTATCTGGGAACTATAAAACTGGGAAGCAGACAAGCATCAAAACTACAGCCCCTTGTCCAAAATAGATCTAAAGTTCCTCAGGGACTGAGGGGAACTGAGGCCTTGGTTTGTCTTTAGGGAAGTGTGTCCCAAGTTTTTGCCCTTTGCCTTCCTAAGAGAGAACTGATATTACTCTGTAGATTTTGTTGGAATTTTATATCCTCTGTCCCTAGAACAGGCCTTTCAAGACATGAGATAAAGTATAAAATAAGAGTAGAGCAAAAAGCCATAGTTATTCAATGACACTGTCTTGATGGTCATGACCTGAGGCCATAAGATTTTAAAAACCCATTCTCAAACCAGGGTTAAATATTAGTCATTTACATACTAGCAGAAACTTGAGCAAGTAGCTTTCCTCTTCCAGGGATACCTGCTACCATTGCCTTGATTTGTAGGTCTTCTGGCTGCTGACACTTTGGGTCTGACCATCACTCCTTTGTTACCTCCTTGTAGCCATATGAGAAGCCAAGGTAGCGACTATTCTGAGAACTGGGCCATTGGGAACTTCTCTCCTTTTCTAGAAATTCCTTCCTTTCTGTAGCCAGCCAGAGCAGAATAGAAAATCTTAAGATTCAAGAAGTGGATTTGGTGGGTGAATGGTAAGGGGGACATGGTAGGTGCCCCTAGAAACTCAAACCTAAGCCATTTTCTTCAAAACAACTTTGACCATTCACCTCTATGTTCAGGGGTCACCAGATACTTGACAGACACTAATAAAGTAGTCTTTGGATTCCGCCATGGCTACTTTCTGTGGATACAGTTTTTTCAAAAGCTTGTGGTCTCACAGGGGAGTCTGGTAAAAGTATCCAGGTATTTCTGAGCTCTTGGTTATATCAGGTCTCAGAAACCTTGGCCTTAACTCCTGACATAAAGCATCCAGAAGTTAGTGGGTCACGTTTGAGGAGAAAATGATACTGAAAAGCACTGGATGTCAAGCTCAGAGGTCACCTACTTGGCTTTTGGATGAAATCAGTCTCTCTTTCTGGCTAAATCTCACTCCTGCTGCTGCTTTCTGAGTTAATGTTTGTGTAATAGAATTTGCTGAAAAGCCAAAATCTGGGTGAGTAGGAAAAGAGAGAGAAAAGAAAAATATCATTGATGTTACCCATGGGGAACTCTCCCTTTTCTGGACACCACTAATAACTGTACTCAGTCCTGTGAAGTTGTGGTAAACCATCTCCAAAGATGACTCCCCAAAGAACCCAATGTTATGTTATTCGCACCCTTGTGTAGTCTCTATCCCTTAAATCTGGGCTGGTCCTGCGGCTCACTTTTTGACTAATAGAGTGGTGGAAGTGGCACTGTGTGAATTATACAGCTTGGTCATAAAAAGCCTTGCAGCTTCCATCTGGGTTTCTTGGAACACATGCTCTTGGGGAAGCCAGCCAAGATGGTAAAATTCTGACTACTCTGAGATCGTCATTCTGTGAAGGAGCCCATGCTAGCTGCATGGAGATGCTCAACCACTACTGGCTTCTCCAGGCATCCACTGAAGAACCAGGCATGAGAGTTCAGAAGCAGGTTTGATTGTGGGGTGTCCAGAAATGCCTCCAAACTTACCTCAGCCTCAGAGTTGGCCATGAGGTTTAAGATCTCTGGGAAATTTCAGGGCCTGAGGAGAGCGTACACAGGGCATCGAGCCCATCATAAATCATCCCCTTCTTTCTGGGCAACTGGAGAGACTAGGAATCAGTAAAGGGAGCCATAACAAGTGCCAAGAGGCAAGGCCTAAAGGACTTAACTGCTGTCTCTTCTAGGGTCTCTAGAAGGCAAGATAATCCTCAGTTGAGCTGCCATTGGCTCTGCAGCAGGACAGACCACTGCAGCCCCTCATACCCAGGGAGGCTGGGAGAATGCACAGGTGGAATTGGGCAAGGGAATACCATGTCTGGTAGAGAAAAAGAACAACTGGATGCTCCCTGGCATTTGGTTTCATTGGTCAGCCTTGTCCAAAAACTCTGAATATAAAACAAAGGAGATGTTCCTAACTTTAGTGCCTCTCCTTCTAACACTTATGAGGTTTCCTTCTATTATAATTTAAAGTCTCTCCTCACCTAAAGCTAAAAGCAGCCTTCAAAACAATGTAGACAGTGAGTCCCACTTCTAATAGTATAACCTGAGAACCTCCTTAAGAATCTTAAAACTCCCAATTCTAACCAGCCCCCAAGCTACTTGAATCACAATCTCTGAGGTTCAGCTCATTGTCAGTACTTTCTGAAGATCCCCAGAGGACCCCAGTATGTGAGCCAATGTGGGAAGCATGGACTTAGTCATGTGAAGGCTTGTAGGAAGTTCATACCTCCTGAGCTAGTAAGTCTACCATTCAGAGATGAACATTAAGATTTATATAGAAAGATGATCATCACAGCAATGTGTCTAATAGAAAATTGGTTTAGTAAATTATGGTTCATCTGTTATGAAATATTATGTAGTATGTCAGTCACATTCCTGAAGAAATTTTAGGGAATAAGACTCATGATGCATAATATATAATCCTAACTTTGTAAAACATACACACTTAAGTATATAAGTTATAAAAATGTTAACAGGGACTATAGTGCTATTTGTGGGTCCTAGAAATATGTAGGGATTTTTTCTTCATATTTGTCTTTGAACTTGTTAATTTTTTTCAGGCTGCAAGGAACATGGTCATGTTGGTCAGGGGGATGGTACGCATAGTAAGGAAGAAGAAGAGGACAAAATAGCTTCAACCTTCCAGAGCCAGGGCTCAGCAGTCTGGAATAACATGTAGCAATGAGAGGGTAAATATAATGTACCCCATTCAGGGTAAAACAAGCTTAAACAATATAAGGTTGTCCCATGGCCCTTTGACCAGTGGCTCACTAGTCCAGTGCTTCACCATTTTGGTGAGAGATCTGCTCTCCATTGATGTTTCTGCGTTTCCTGGGATTACAAACTAATTGTGTGTCTCCTATTTGAACTGAGCAAGAGGATATATGATAATTACAATCAGCTGACATCTAGGACTAGTACTGTTAAGCAGACATCTTCAGTTAGTCATTCTGTTGACTGGCTGCCTTGGGTAAGATCCTCTTCCTTGCTTAAGTCAGCTTTAGCCAGAGCACTCAAGTCTTTTATTTCCACAGATGGGAAGCTTCTTAACCCATCATCAATGGTCCATGGGTTCATGTAAAAGTGATTACTAGGAAGTGTTTGTGGAAAACCTAAGGAAATGGAAAGGTGGAACCAGTGTGGCAGCATCCAGCCAGGTCCTATGGAGGGACTTTGGGTCACTCGCACAGAGGAGCTCAGGAGAGACATCAGAATCGTCTGAACTGTGGGTGTGAGGAGGGCAAGTCATGACAGCTAGACTGTCAGCCTCCACACCCATCAGTACTTAGTCAAGAACTGTTGTTTGAGGAGTTAAATTCCAGATACTTCTGGGTTTCCATGTTCCCTCCTTGTGGTGGAAAGGCAGTCTGCCATGGGAGAGGAACAGGTGCTGGCTGCTGGGAGTGAAAGCCTGTCAGGTCATGAAGGGATGTGAGTGAAGCACATCCTATGCTATGGTGGGCTCAGGCAGCCCATCTGAACTTGAGCTGGTCATAAAGGTCACAGTGGAGCCTCCCAAAGAATAAGCCTTAATCCTTTGCCCTAGCACTCTTGATGAAACCTGAGCTTGTCTCAGTGCATCTTCATTGTGTTGTCCTGATCTTTGATAGAGAAACACTTGGGGTACCAATGGTGGTTTAGGGGAGAAATGACATGACTGCTCAAGGATGTCCCAACAATGAGGGGATGGACAAGAGGAATCTTATGGTCCAGGTGATTCTCCTGCAGTCTTGCTCATTCCTTGCCTAAGGATATTTAATTACCTCACTTCCTTCCCTCCCCCAAAGCCCTCCTCCTTCATTTTTGTTTCTGTTGGAACAACATCATTCATAACATCCTGGTGAGTGTTCATTGAACCTTTTCTTCCATTTTCTCTTCTAAGCATAGATAATTATGTACATCAAGTTAACATGCAGAGGTAAATATTGTAATTTGTCTTCAAGGATATTATACATAATGTGGTTTTTGTTTCCTCTACCTCACCAGCCAAACAGCATTGCATCGCCTCCTGGAGGGGCTTGGAATATTTTGGAGGACACATAAGTAAGCTTTTTAATTTAAAAAAATCATTTCTGAGCCCTGCTGATAGCATCCCTCCTCTTTTGAATAGCACTATTTTTTGTGTCATTCGGGGGCAGGCAATGCAACCTGTGAGTCATGCAGCAGCAAGACACTCTCTCATGCCATTATGAAATGGCAAGAACTCCATGATCAAATGTGGAAACTTTGTTTGCAGATTAAACAGAAAGCTTTCTTCAGAGGCTCCTAAATCAACAGAGCGAATGGTTATTGTCAATTTGCATTTATACTAAAAAAATGCTAGGGATCATTTACATGTAAAGTCTTACCTTGCTTGAGTTTTCTATGGGCTGGAGGACAACATTCAGGCATAGCAAATGGGGCTGCCTGATATAGCATGTCAACTGACTTGGACAGGCAGAATATAAATCTGGGGCTGACGCTGTGCTCCAGGAATATCTGTATTAAGTTGGGTCCAGCTCCTGGTTCAAGCTCAGGAATGCAACGTGGTCTTCTCCCCACTGCTACTCTGAAAGCAACCTCAAACAGAACCCCAGAACTATGAATATTTCAAAAATTGGCTTTTATTCTTTACAAACCTGCCAGGGAAGTGGAGCAAGGGTAACTGAACAGCCTGGAGCCATGAACGATTTTATGATAAATAAATATTCATTCACAGGAGTGAGTGCCCTGGGGATGTGCACACACTTGACTAACCTACCCTCAGATGACTAGGAATGAAGAACAATGTGTGCTCCTTCCTTTCTACATTGAAGATTAGCTTCTGGGGGGACAACAGTGAGGGGATCCCTGCTGGGGACCTGGTTCAGGTGTATCTTAATCATTGCCTGGTTATATGCCCTGGGCAATGACTTCTCATTCAATGGCCAATGTTGGCCCTTAGTTGTGGAGCTGAGGGTGCCTTTCTCTAGGAACTAGCTCCACAAAGAGCAGAGAATGTTTACACTGGGGTTTAAAGTATGCTGTGATTTTTTTTAAAAATAGGGCACCTGGGAGGAGAAGTTAGTACACTATATTAAGGATAATGAAATACGTTTTATTTAGCACCTGCCAGGTGCAATGTATTGAAGGGAATATAAAGTTTAGTAAATCCCTGATTGCAGGGGATTTGTGATCCTGGAGGGTAAAGAAGTTTGTGAGTGAGCTGACAAAAGGCAAAACTTTGGGAGGGGGCTGAGGCGCCCAAACACAGGCTTATGTACACATTAAAGAGCATGCAGAAAGCAGTACCCACTGTGGGACTAATAGGCATTCAAGAGGAGACAGCATTTGAGTGACAGCATCTAATAGTAAGAACAAAAACTCCTTCCCTGACTGATGTGGCTCAGTTGAGCATCGTCCCACAAACCAAAAGGTTGCTGGTCCAATTCCCCATCAGGGCACATGCCTGGGTTGTGGGCCAGGTCCCCTGTTGGGAGCATGTGAGAGGAAACTGACGTTTCTCTCTCACATGGATGTTTCTCTCCTTCTCTCTCCCTTCCTTCCCCTCTCTCTAAAAATAAATAAATAAATTCTTTAAAAGAAGAAAAAAAGAAGAGGGCTCCTGCAACACTTCCTGTGTGACCAGCGCCATTATTAGGAACTTACCTCTGTTAACTCCTGAAATCTTTATATCGATGAAATAAAAAGCGTTCTACTATTATTCCCACTTCACAGATGAATAAAGTGAATCCCAGAGAGGTAAAGCAAAATAACCTCACATCCTGCCTGGAGATGTGAGATCACCTTCTTTAGGATTTCTCAACTTTTCTGTCTCTTCACTTCTCTTTCTGCCATTGCACTAATATCAAGCTTGGCCTGCTCTCTGCAATTCAGCTCAACAAGTATGTTTCAGAATTCAAGTGTGTACAGAACAACATGGCATCGGGTCAGAAAGGATGAAGGTTAGGGTCTTACTATCAAGGAGTCCATAGTCCAGCAATGACAATGAATTTGGACCGAGGCCAACTCTAATTCACAGTGGAAGGCCCCATGTACTGTGTCTATTGAAGGATAGGTAGATGA
>VMDR010014574.1:0-23355 GCA_007922815.1 Macrotus californicus | reverse complement strand
TCTCAAATTATTCCCAGAGAGGCACTCAATACCTAATCATGTTTTAGCTATTATAATATGTTTGTTTTTAAATCAAAACCACTCCATTTTATAGATTGTAAATTGATGCTTCTTATTCAGTTGCACTTTTTAAAAAGATTTTATTTCTTTTTAGACAGAGGGGAAGGGAGGGAGAGAAACAATGTGTGGTTGTGTCTCATGCACCCTCAGCTGGGGACCTGGCCTGCAACCCAGGCATGTGCCCTGACTGGGAATCAAACTGGAGACCCTTTGGCTTGCAGACTGGCGCTGAATCCAGTGAGACACACCAGCCAGGGCCAGTTGCATTTGTTTTGATGGAAATTATTTCTGCTTTGTAATGAGAAGGTTGAGATTTGCACTGTGCAATAATTGCATTTCTGTGACTTTAGTTCTCCCAAAGCAAAAATCGTGTGAATTCTTTCACCTCTTTGCAGTAGGTTCCCCTTGGTTGTCTGAAGAAATTAGCTAATGTCTGTTGGACAATGAACAATCAGATAGATGTGACACCCGGCCACATGATTGTGAGCTTTTACATTTTCAATAGGTGACTCTGGACCTATGACAGATGTCATAGCTAGAAAGAAAATTTGCTCCTCTGCCTGATTGTTTGATGACTTATTAGGGTTATGTTTTGAAAAAGCAATCAGAAAGTTCCAAGTATTTTGAAAAGCAAAGTAAAGATGATTAATAGGAATCCTTTATTTTTATGTGCTTTAGCATTTTCTTGTTAGTCATTTTTGGTTTAATAGCAACAGTAGAAAACTACAATTACATCAAATGGCTGAGAGAAAAAAGTTATATTCATGTCTAGTTGGAGAATTTAAGACAGGTGAAAAACTAAATGCTTTAAATTTTAAGCACCCATAGAATTGTGACTAAGCAATATTGAATAAACTGTTTACAATAGCATTATCACAATTTGAAATATTCTGTTTGATTTTAAGTATTTTCCTTATCAGCAAATAAAGAGCAATGTTAAGGAGTTGTTTTTTGTTACAACTCTTACAGTTCTGACTAACTGACCTTGACTGACTAACTGACCTCTGCTCGTTTTACTTATTTTCAACATTTTAAAATTATAGTTGGCATACAGTATTGTATTAGTTTTAGGTGTGCAACATAGCGACTAGACAATTGTATACCTTACAAAGTGAGCACCGCAACATGTCTGGTACCCATCCGGCACCGTACATAGTCATTATGATCTAATTGAATACATTCTCTGTGCTGTGCTTTACATACGTCCTCATGACTTGTTTTATAACTGAGTTTTACTGCTTAATCCCCTTCACCTTTTTCACTCCTTTTCCTACCAGCCTTCTATCTGACAATCATCAGTTTGTTCTGTTTCTCTTTTGTTTATTCGTTTTGTTTTTTAGATTCCATATATAAGTGAAGTCATATATTTTACTTTCTCTGACTTAATTCACTTAGTATAATACCCTCTAAGTCCATCCATGTTGTCACCAATGGCAAAATTTCATTCTTTTTTATGTCTGAGTAACATTTTGCTGTGCATACCAAATTTTCTTTGTCCATTCATCTGCTGATGGACACTTAGGCTGCTTTCATATTTTGGCTATTGTAAACAATGCTGCAGTGAACATAGGGTGCATATACCTTTTCTAACTACTGTTTCTATTTCTTCAGATAAATGCCCAGCAGTGGAATTCCTGAGTCATATGGTAGTTCTATTTTTAATTTTTGAGGCCGTTTTCATACTGTTTTCCATAGTGGCTGCATCAGTTTATAGTCCCAAAACGGCACAAGGGTTCCCTTTTGCAACATCCTCACCAACACTTGTTTTAGTCTTTCTATACCCATTCTGACAGGTGTGAGGTGATACTTCATTCTGGTTCTGATTTGCATTTCCCCGGTGTTTAGTGATATCAAGCACCTTATGTCTTCTTTGGAGAAATATCTATTCAGGTTGTCAGCCCGCTTTTTATGTTTTATTTTTATTTCGTTTTATCCTCTCCTGAGGGCTATTTTTTTTCATTGCTTTTAGAGGGAGGGGAAGGGAGAGAGAGAAACATCAGTGCGAGAGAGAAGCATCGATTGATTGCTTCCCATACACGCTGAACTTGCAACCTAGGTTTGTGCCCTGACCAGGAATTGAACCTGCAACCTTTCCAGTATGGAACAAAGCTCCAGCCAACTGAGCCACACTGGCCTGGGCTATTGGCCCATTTTCTAATTGCATCGTTAGATGTTGAGCTGTGTGAGTTCTTTATATAGTTTTTTGTTTGTCTGTTTCTTTTAGTTGTAGAATTTATTGTTCAATTACAGTTGTCCCCATTTTGCCCCCATTACTCTCCCCGACTCTCCCCTCCCCCCTACCCCAACTGTCTTTGTCCATGGGTCCTTTGTACATGTTCCTTGATGACCCGACCCCTTTTTTCCCCCGTTGTTCCCCTCCCCTCTCCCCTCTGGTCACTGTAAATTCTTTATTTCCATGTCTCTGGTTATATTTTGCTCTCTCATTTGTTTTACTGATTAGGTTCCATGTATAGGTGAGATTATATGGCATTTGTCTTTCACCGCCTGGCTTATTTCACTTAGCATAATGCTCTCCAGTTCCATCCATGCTGTGATGAAGGGTAGGAGCACCTTCTTTCTCTCTGCTGCGTAGAATTCCATTGTGTAAATGTACCACAGTTTTTTGATCCACTCATTGACTGATGGGCATGTAGGTTGCTTCCAGCACTTGGCTATTGTAAATTGTGCTGCTATAAACATTGGGGTGTATAGGTTCTTTTCAGTTGGTATCTCCATGTCTCCTTATATACAATTTTAATGCAAATAAGTAACATAATAATTAATAAATAAAAAATAAACTGTTTTGCATACTCACAACTGTAAACCTAGTTCTTCCCACCCTTGTATTTTAGATAATTGCTCCTTATTGTATTATCATTTGCCAATATCTTCTCCTATCAGTAGGTTTCCTTTTTGTTTAGTAAATGGTTTTCTTCACAGTGCAAAAGCTTTTAGTTTGATGTAGTCCCTCATTTATTTTTACTTTGTTGTATTTACCCTAGAGGCATAGCCAAAAAATATATTGCTAAGACTAATGTCAAATAGTTTATAACCAATGTTTTCTTCTAGTACTTTAATGGTTTCAGGTCTTCCATTTAACTCTTTAATCCATTTTTACTCTATATTTATGTGTGGTGTAAGAAAGGAGTCTAGTTTCTTTTTTGTTTTTTTTTGCATGCATCTGTTCAGTTTTCCCAAAATTATTGAAGAGACTACCTTTATCCAATTGTTTATTCTTATCCCCCCCATCATATATTAAGTGACTATATAAGCATGGACTTATTTCTGGGCACTCTATTTTATTTCATTGATCTATATGCATACGGCTTTGATTATAATAGCTTGTAGTGTAGTTTGAAATCAGAGAGTGTTATACCTCCAATTTGTTCTTTTTTCTCAAGATTGCTTTGGCTATTCAGAGTCTATTGTGGTTCCATGTACTTTTAGGATTATTTCTTCTAATTTTGTGAAACTTGCCATTTATATTTTGATAGAGATTGCATTACATCGATACATTAATTTGCATAAATATTAATTTTTCCAATCCATGAGCATAATATATCTTTCCAGTTATTTCTGTCCTCTTCAGTTTCTCTTATGTTGTACAGGTTTCCAGAGAATGGGTCTTTCATTTCTTTAGTTAAATTTACTCCAGGGTGTATTATTCTTTTTGATGCCATTATAAGTGGGATCATTTTCTTAATTTCTCTTTCAGATCATTTGTCATTAGTGTATGAAAATGCAACCGATTTCTGAATATTCATTTGTATCCTACAACTACTGAATTCATTAATTAGTTCTAGTAAGTTATTTTTTGGTGGAATCTTTAGTGTTTTCTCTATATATTATTATGTCATCTACAAATAGGGACAGTTTTTCTTCTTTACAATTTGGATGTCTTTTATTCTCTCATCTGACTGCTGTTGCTAGGATTTTCAATACTATGTTCAATAGAATGGGGAGAGTGGGCATCCTCGTCTTTAGGGTTTTCTGAGTTTGGCCATTCTGTCCTTAAAAATCCCTTCTTAGCTTTACCTAAATATTTACATGACATAGTCATTATTTTGCTGATGTTGCATATGAAAGATGGAGGTTCTGTGAGGTTAAATAAGTTACCTGTGGGTGCCCAGCTTGTGCCCACAGGCCTATCAAGGCTGTCTATGCCTGCTGAGGCACAATGAAGTCATTGCTTTTCGGGGCCATTGCATTGCTTCTCGGGGTCCATGCCTGTTCTCTTGGTGTGTTTCCCACTACTTCCAGAGTGGGCAGAAAGTCAGATAAGCATAATGCTTTTCGAAAGCCCTGCCCCGCAACACAGTGTTTTCTGTTTTCTAGAACTGAAGATAAATAAGCTTTATTTCCTTATTTTGTTTAGCAATCTAAGTTTCCAGAGTTAACCAACTGTCTCACAAATTAAGTCTCTTCATTCATGCTTATGTAGTATTCTTATGTATAAACAAACAAAGCAGTATCCCACATCTCAAATATCAGAAGTAATCTTATTCTGTAATTATATACAACTAAATTTTAAAATAAGAGTAGACGTGTTCCAAAGGTAATCGTATATCAGAGTGGACTAACTGATCTCAGCTCTCACCGTGGTCCTGAATGTACCAGCCAAACAGAATAACTGGAGGATCTACTACAGTTTCAGGGCTTGCAGATTCTCTGTTTGTTTCAAACGCCCTGTTTTCCTTAAACAGACACTTGTCTTCACCTAATTTCTTGGAATGGCTAAGTTAGGTTACTCGTATTTAATGTTGCCACTTCTGGAGTGTATATCTACTGTTCCATAGCAGTCATACAAAAAAAATCTGAGGAAGAATGTAAGACTATGTCACCTAAGGATGATAGAGGTGAGTTTTAAGAAAAACTCTCTTCACAAGACTGCTGTTAATGAATTTTACAGTATTAATAAAACCTCAGTAGAGTAAGGTGATATCAGGGATATAAAACAGAGGGGAAAAAAGATTGCTGGTGTACCAGAGAAAAGAACTGACAGGTTGTGTATTCCTATCAAATGGGCTCTTTGTGGAATGTTTTTTTTTTTAAGATTTTATTTATTTTTAGAGAGAGGGGGAGGGAGGGAGAAAGAGATTGAGAGAAACAGCAAAGTGTGGTTGCCTCTTGCATGCCCCCTACTGGGGATCTGGCCCTCAACCCAGGCATGTGCCCTGATTGGGAACTGAACCAGCAACCCCCTTGGTTCATAGGCCAGCACTCAATCCACTGAGCCCACCAGGGCTTTTTGTGGAATATTTACAACTCAGAATGTATTGTGGTTTGAGAGGAGTAGAGTAGCATTTTACTGTTTTTTTTTTTACTCTAATACTGCCTCATTTCAACTAATACATAATTCTTGGTATAACATGTCCTTTTTCAGTTAAATCCCTACATGGATTTAATGAGCCATGATAAAATAATCTTATTTTTCTTAAGATCTTGAAGAAAGAGAACTCTATTTTACAAGAGAAAATGAAGGCATAATTTACATTGCAATACTTTGATTCTTTATTTTTTTTCTCTTTCCTAAAGGCACTTGAGTTTAGTAACCAATAAATATATGTGGTGGAATTTAGAGTGTTTTAATACATTATTTTCTAGTTTACTAAAGACAAATAAGAATTGCTTATACCAAGGATCAACATCAATTAATCAGCTGGCATTTATTGTACTTGCCACTTTGTGGGCGACCTCAAAGGTCCTTGACTTCTAGAGGCCGGGTAGATGAGGCGTGTGATAAAAGCAGAAAATGACCAAGTGCTAAAAACAGAGTGAGCCTCAGACCGAAGAGTTCAGAGAAATGAAAGACTGACTTGTGCTCACCCGAGAGATGAGAGCTTTGAGGATAAGCCCGACTTAGAAAGCACCAGGGGAAGTGACTAGTGGAGGTACAAGGAAGCAATAGGAGTAAGGCGCTGCTATTGAGTGAAAATGTCACATTAAACGGAAATGATTATATTATGCCTAAGTAGAGCAAAGGTCACATGTTGAAGAGTAACAGAAAGCAAGGTTGGAAAGGTATGTTGACTGAAATTAGGTGGATCAAGAAATCAAGGAAGGGAGCCATTGTCAGTTCTTGAGGGGGAAAAAGAGCAGAGCCGTATGTTTGAAATTATGTTTAATAGTCTTCATTACAGATTAGAAAAAAGAAGAAGAAAATCAAAGATGGCCTCCAGTTAGAATATACAGTTTTGTGAATAACCTTAACTTTGATAGTGTATTACAGTGTCCAAGTTTACAGTCCATTCACAGATACTTCTTATAGAGAAAACCTACTGCTAAATTCTAGAGTAGAATTGTCAATGTCTCCTCTGATGTTGCATGTTAGTTTTGTCAATGAATTGGTATTCTTATTAACAGTTGACTGCACACTTACTGATTCTTGGATTCTTGACACCATTAGAACTCATATTTTTACAAAACAGACAATAAGCAATGTCTAGATAAGATATATTGAAATATGAAATAGCCCAGTGAGAAATGACTAGTTTTCATGCCTTTGTCAATTCCATTATAATTATTTATTGTATTATTTTAATGGTCTTTAGTGTCTTGTAGTAGTTTTCTCTGATCTTTATTGGGTTTAATATTTAAGATCTACTCTGGCATTGCTTCAGTAGATGGCATGTGTCATTCAGATGACAAGCACTTTGAGGATAATTCAAGGGCAAGAGTAAGAAGTGTTGTTTAAAGACTCTGTAGTTCGTGTATTATAGAAAATAATATTCATAATGAATACAATAACATTTCTCCATTTTCATAAGTACTACTGTATTGCTATAATGAATATTCAAAATATTTATTACTTTTTAAAGTGCATTCACAGGGAGAGTAATGAATTTTCTTTTTTCAAATGGTCACAATTTAAAAGTCAGAAAAAGAACAATACACCTTGAGAGAAAAACATTCTCCTATGTGTGACTATGACAATCCCTGACAGTATATACTTGATACCTGACGATATATGATGTTTGGGGCATAAAACATGTTATACCCTTTGAAAACTGAACAGGCAGGGGAGTGGCCAACAGAGCAGAGTGTGCACCGGTGGGTGGATCTGAGAAGACAGTCAGTAGCAGGGAAGGACGTACCCGATACAGTGGAGGGAGACCTGTAGAGATTTCCACAGATTTAAGTCTGTTCAGTGGAATACAAAGTCTGTCTGTATTAGCGGGAAGGGAAGACAGCATCTCAGATGTATAACAGTAAGTCTTACTAATCAAGACACCAATATAAATCAACTTGTCTACTAAATGGGATTTAGTATGGCAGATAATATAAAAAGCTAAATTATTCCCAAATTTTTAGTAAAATAATCTAATAATCTGTATTAGTCTAACAGTCTTAGAACTGAAAATATACATAAAGTGCATAATATATTATCTAATGTTCTCAGAACTCATATATGTTTCTAAATGAAACCATATGTGAACAGCTGTCTCGGAGTTCTGAGAGAACTTGTTTGGAATTCGTGTCTTCCTTGCCTAACTTTTCCTTGGTACGTATATCATGCTCACAATTGTCCACATCCTCTCGGAGACTATGTGGCGGAAAACAACAGAAAGGGCAGCTTATATTTACTGAGGGTGCGGCCCTTGGGATAGATTGTTAGACATTTCATATTCTTTATCCGATGTGAATATTCATAATAAACCTGCAATGTTGGTGTTATCATCTCCATTTTACAAATGAGGAAACCGAGGCTTGGACAGGTGATGACATGCGCCTAAGGTGACACAGCTCGTGAGCGGCAGAGCTGGTGTTCAACGCCAGAGCCCCGCTCTTTCCCTGCATTGCACTGGCCTCACTCATGTCGTGGCAACCGGCTGCAAGGGAATTCAAATCACTGTTGTACCTCGATCTTTGCAGAGATTTTAATTATTTTGCTTTTGTACTAAATATATTGGACGGGTAATGGTGCAGAGCTACATCTTCCAGATGGATGCAAAAAAGCAACCCACGCTGAATTGCACTTTAAAAAGTGTGTACTTTCAGCTTTGTCAATCACCGCTTCCTGCACTGAGAGAGCACCACATCTTTTCTAACCTCGCATACATACTTTGCAGTGTGACAAATAGAAGACGTGGTGACTACACAAAACTGAAAGCGAGTTGTGTCGGACTGTGTGTGATAAGAGGAGTTAACTTCAGGTAGTCTGTAACCTTAAAGATCTAAAGCATTTGTGTGTCAGAAAAGTGCTTGGTATATCGTAGGCAGGATTTTTCAATAGAATAAATGGATACCTTGTACCAATATCAGTCCAGAGCAGATTAGCAATTTTTAAATTTTAACTGGAACTATCAAAGTATATCTTAATGAAAATATCAAAGCAATGATGTTTCAATTGCTTCATTTTATACTTGTAGATAAATTTAAATTAAGATAAAATGAATCAAGTGCATTAACATTTGTTTTCTAGTGTTCAGCTTCTTGTGGTAAAGGTTTAAAGTACCGTGAGGTGCTGTGTATTGACCAAGTTCAAGGGAAATTAGAAGAAAAATTTTGCAGTCATCTACAGAAACCTCGAACTCACAAAGCCTGTAGATCTGTCAGATGCCCTTCATGGAAAGCCAACAGATGGAAAGAGGTATGTGATATATTTTATAATTATATATATAGCATTTAAGAATAATATCTCAATTCATTTTCTGTGCTTTCAATCACCTTGAATGTTTTACTCCACTAAAATATGCTTTATTCTGTTATACATTTTTGCACTAATCTCTGAATTAATGCTGTACAATGTTAATATATTTGCTAACTCTGTAGTTAACCAATTAGTCATTTAATGTCTTGTAGCTGTAAAGTATATAAGAAATTCTGTTACTTAATACTAGGGGTCGACTGATGATCATAATATTGTTCCAGGCATTCTAACAGGAAAATACATATGACGATGTGTTTAGTAACTGCTTTGTTTCCACACCAAAGTCCACACCCTTGGGAAAGGGACTGTTCAATTCCAGAAGGAATTTTAGTTGGAGACTGAAAGTGAGGTGTGAGAACTACTGCCCAGCCCTGACTAAGGCTAGAATGCACACACACTTGGAAAAACTCAGTCACCATGAAGCCGATCAGTGAGTCAACTCCAGGCTGAGAACTCAGCTTATAAAAGAAGGGTGATCGGTGGGTGCCCTGGTGTACTCTGGGCAATAAGCTTGAAAATCTTCATTAGGGGAGACATGCCTTTCAACATGGTTGTCAAGCAAAGACCAGCTGGGGAAATTTGAAAGAGTCGAGGCCATGAACGAAGTCAGAAACCTTGGGTGGAGGAACTTCCCGAGGCCTGATTTCAGTGGGGCTGGGCCCTCAACTCCGCCTCGTGGCAGCTCTCAGCAGGACCTTAGGGTGCTTACCCGTGTCTTAAAGGGCCTTGTCCAGCAAAGGGAAGAAGAAATCTATTTTCTGCTGATGGAATTTCCTTGTCTCTGTCTGCTGTTAGAACTATGTTTACTAGGAAAATAAGGGCTCAGACAAGAGAGAAAGTGGGGCTCCCCAGACTTCTAAGTCATCACCTTTTCCTCTGTGGGTTCAGAGCCTAAGTGCAGGGCGCTGGCTTTAGAGTGCCATGGGGTCAGTGTGCTGTTGTCATTGAATAAAAAAGCCCCCAAATTCAGCGAGCATCCCGGACTCCTTTGTAAAAGAGGCGGCCTCTGTCAGTGTTAAGGTACTGAGAGGTGGGGATAACATTTGGCTGAAAAGTAGATAAAAACCAAACACATCTGGTTTTTATCCCACAAAACACATATTCTTGAGCATTTGCTTCTACATTTAACTTTAGTAAAGTAACACTACTTTTCATGGTTTAGCAGAGGTCATGATTTAAAAGATCTCCTACTAACCTGTTTTATTTAGAGAATGCCACTACTACCTCCTAAGTCGTTTGAGAGAAAGGGATCCTGAACCAGCCTGTCTCCTTTTCCTCTGACCCCACAATTAGTTGCTCAACAGCTTCTCTCAATTCTATCAAGGTAACTCTTGAATCTTCCTACAACCACCCTGGTCCAGTTCATCATCCATCCCCAGGTGTACAGAGGTCTCCTTACACATGTCTTTGCCATTATTTACTTGCATATAATGTGAGCTCCAGAGGACTTGAACATGACTTTGTCACTTGTATCTTCTATGATTTACCATTGCCTTCAGGGGGTGAGTCTAAAACCTAACCCATGCTTATTTCTTCAGCCTTATACTGGGCCAGCAAATCTTAGAGACGAGTATCCTGTTCTCTAAGCACTTAGCTTAGAATCTAGCTTAATATTTCCTACTTGAATATTGTGATTTAGTTGCAAAAAAAAGACTTGCCACCTCAATTCATTAGTTATATTTTTCACATTACACTTTTGCTTAAAGTGAGGTTTGCCTGACTTTATCTGGACCAAGATGTGGCAGAGTGATGGCAAACGGGCTTTCCCAAGAGGGTGAGCAGTCTTAAGGCACTGAACCCAGCCTGTAGCAGATCCCTCTGAATCCTGACATCAGGCAGGAGCTGCTGGGGGTGGGGGTGGAAGTGGGAGACACTTTGCACCTTCGCCCCCAGCATTCCCGTTCATGTCCAGCCTTCGGCTGCTGCTGTGCAGCTGCTGCAGTTGGTATTCAGGAGGGACCCTTTTTGAAGCTTGACCTCCAGCCCCACAACAGGGAATCAGTCATCGGTGTAGCAAACTGGCCTTGGCTTACCACCAAGTATGAAATGCTATAGATTCACTAAAGGAACGTAGTTCAGGGGTTTCTAAGATACAGATATGAATATTCAAAGGCTATAAAAACACAGATGCCTTTGTACCGCGTCTGCTTTCTTCTCTTTGAATTGGTTTTCCTTGTCACAGAAATTAGCTGCATATGCCCACACAGTGCCCCAATCTCTGCCAGAAACAAATGACCACTTGTGAAGTTGTTGGCTTTTGATTTATTCTATAAAAAGCACCCACTTGAAGTTAATTAACAATTGCAGGCTGTCATTGCACTGCATATAATAATACATTCATAGAAGCGTAATTTCAGAGGCAGTTAGGAGATAATCACTGGTTGCTGTTGAATACTTTGTCCCGACTACATAAATTGTAACATTGCTTTAATATAATCACTCACTATGAAATAATTTTATTTCATTACCATTTTACATAATGGAAAGGCTCTTTTGGCAGGTTGTGACTGCAGAGGTGCTCAAATGTGTTCTGAAGTAACACTTTCCACTTGGTACTTGGTATCATGTCTTTTTTTAGTGAAAGGACTTAGGAATGCATTTTAATGACCACCTAAATGGGAACAAGCATTGTCCTCTGGGCCCACATGTGTACCTTTAGAGGCAAATTAAATACTAGAATTATTTATTTAAAAAGTATCCCTTCCTTTCTGGAACTAAAAAGGTCATTTTTCCCACTTAACTTTGCCTATTTTGGAATGCCAGCTTCACCTGTAAATCCAAGTTTTAAAGGCCAGAATGCTGCTAGATTCTTCACTGTCTCATGCCTCATCTACTTAGTTCAGTGCAATCCAATGAGATCTTTATGTTTGAAAAAAGGAACGAAGTCCAGAATTCTCTCTGAGCCCTTCCCTTGATCATGGCAAACCTGCGCACAAATTATAAAGGTACCTAAAAATCTCAGCGACTACCTGAAGAATACCTTGCTGAATCTAGAACCCATGACATCAGCCATTTCCCTGGTTTCCCTTTTCCAAGACCTATCATTTTCTTTCTAGTATTTTAAGATCAAAGCTGGAACCAAAGGTGGTACAAGCTCCAAAATCTCACAAATCTACTAGCCAGTGCCCCCTTTCCAAAAGCCTCTAGTTGGAAGAAAGGAAGAAAGGAAGAAAGGAAGAAAGGAAGAAAGGAAGAAAGGAAGAAAGAAAGAAAGAAAGAAAGAAAGAAAGAAAGAAAGAAAGAAAGAAAGAAAGAAAGAAAGAAAGAAAGAAAGAAAGAAACCGCATGCTAAATGCTAGCATGTCTAAGTGATTTTGTATTTTGGTAATTTCATATTTTCTGTATTTTCAAAAATATATAAATCTGTATTTTCAAAAATATCTGATATATCTATATATATTAAGTCCCCGCAGCCCCTGACCAAGAACCCAGAACCTTTCCATCTCTACACCCGGGCTAAGGGTTGTTGATACCAGTGAAGACAGGCAGGAGCCCTAGGATGGGGATGTGGTCTGTTCACTCTGGGGCTGGGCGAACTATACTTCCTAATCTTTTCTAGCTTGTACCAGCAATCCTGTTTTTGCAGTTCTATGCTACCTGTTAACTCTCTTTATCATCTTCCTTGTACGTAAAATGGCCTTTCTCTGAGTACTCTGAGATGGCACACTTGTTGGTTTGAGGCATGTATCAAGAAACTCTGCAAGGCAGAAATAAGTACCTCTCTCTAAGAAAAGTGAAAAATAGGAATAGGAATGGAGCAGAAAGAAAGAGCCACTTCCTGACACTGTGTGAGAGGCTTCTGTATTCCTCACAGCTGTAGGCATTATTGCACTCATTATGCAGATGAGGAAACTACAGCTGAGGGGCTTGTGCAGGTGCTGAGGCAGAAGTGGCGGAACACAGGCATCGAAACACAGGTCTGTTTGAACTTCCATTACTGCAATTGCTGTCAGAATTATTTCGTTATCATCATTGCACACAGCTCATTATTTCCTTAGCAACATTTTGCCCCTTTTCAGAAGGGCACCCGAAGTCAACAACTGCGGACTGTTATTGCACTGCATATAATGACGCATTCAACAGAACTGTAATTTGTACGTGGTACTGAAGTCAGAGCATGCTTATTTATATTAAAAAGTCTGTCACACAAATATAACATATAGGTGGATGTTAAAGGACTTGGGAAAATGATAGTTTAGTTGATTCCATACTAAAGTTGATGTGGCCGTGCAAGTCACTAGCAACATATTAGACTACATTAACACATGAATAGCACTCGAATTTTGGGCACCAATAATCTTGGTCAAAGTTTTGGGATGCATGTTATAAGAAAAGTCTTAACAAATTACTAAATCCCCAGAGAGGCGCAATTAAAGGGTGACAACTGTCCTGGGTCAGTTCCGTTGACTTCTGTTGCGAGTAGGAAGAGCCCTGATTATTCGTGTCTTAAACAAATGCATTGTCTGGGAACTGGACGGTCTCTGGTGCCCAGTTTGATGCAGCCCTCCACCGTGTGAGGGTCAGGGGCCGGCATGTCTGGGTTCTGCCGGGCAATTCCTCACGGTCATAAAATAGCTGTCGCAGTCCCAGGCCTCACCTTCATACTTTCTCATGGGAAAGTAAGTATGTGTTTGTTCTCGGTTGGTAAGGAGGAAAGATTCTGGATGCTAAGTAAAAGTTTAAGGCATATTTCGGCTCGATATAAGAAAGTGTTTGCTAACTTTAGAATTATCCAAAAATGGAATAACAGCTTTCATAATATCGTGGACACACTGAGACTGAAGTTATAGGAGTATGATGGGTTTCATGGTCACTTATTCACTATTAATATAAAAGGGATTTCAGAATTGAAGAGAAATTGGGATTAGATAGTCCTAAACTCTTTTCTAACTCAAAAAGCTCTGCTACTATATTAATATACTGCTACGTTATTGATTCATTTGAAATAAACCATAGTTACAAATAAGCAACTATAATAAAACCAAAACCTTACGCCAGTAATAAGAAATTATAAATAATGAATCAGGAGAGGAGATGTCACTATTTGCATTTTACTGATGTATTACTTTTAAAATTTTAAATTGACTTTAAAGAGAGAGGAAGGGAGTGAGAGAGAAGGAGACAGACGGACACTGATGTGAGAGAGAAACATCAACCAGTTGCCTCCCCTCCTTAATGCAACCACGGGTGGAACCTGCAAACTAGGCATGTGCCTTGACCAGGAATTGAACCGTCAACCATTTGGTTCATGGAACAATGCTCCAATCAGCTGAGCCGCGCAGCCAGGGCACTGCCTGTATTTTAAATAGTTGTTATTAAATAGCAGAGTGAGTCAGCTTTGGTGAAACTGTTTTTGCAATGCATGTTCTCACATTTCTTTCTCTCTCCTCTGCAATATGGCTAAATTGACTGTAGTAACTATGGATTGGCTAAAATTCACCTTCTCTACTTCCACCAGCAAGGCTTTCAAGTACCCGTCTTTGCAGCGTTACGGTACATTTATGTACCATAGGGTATTTGGCTGATTTTTCCTATCTGAATTAAATCATACAGTGTTGGTGAGTTAGTGCATTCCGCCAATTATTTGTGTTACACTTGTAACTATAGCCTCACACGGAATGCTTATAAACATGCAGTACCATACAGCTGTTAAATGCGGATGCATATTTTGGAATGAGATGTGCCTTGGGAGGCTCTTCTAGCCACTGGACTGAGTGGGTGCTCATCTCCTCCCAGCACGACTGTAGGAGGAATGGGCTGTGCGAGGGCCGTATATTTTGCTTTGGAAATGTTGAGTTCCAAGAACCTTTGACATCGCCATGTAGAAAACACATGAACATTCTGGGAAATACATGAAAAATTCTTGTACATACACACAAATGTAAATGTAGAACTCAGAACTGTGATAGGGCTGGAGG
The DNA here is from genome assembly GCA_007922815.1 of Macrotus californicus. Classification (NCBI taxonomy): domain Eukaryota; kingdom Metazoa; phylum Chordata; class Mammalia; order Chiroptera; family Phyllostomidae; genus Macrotus; species Macrotus californicus. The sequence goes on along the minus strand of VMDR010014574.1, from coordinate 8,727 downwards.
GAACTGACTTAGAAAGAGGTGCATAGAAGAAGCTGCTCAGAAAGCCTGCAAAGAGAAACAAGTTCCAAACGGAACCCTGAAATTTGCTGACGTTTCGAGGCTGAACACGGAAGATAGTCAGTTAAGAACTTGGAGAAGGTGCAATCTCAGAAGAGGAGAGAGCTCTGGAACCAGAGGGATTTCATTCCCAGGAGCCAGAAGCCTCTACAGGAGGTGGTCAGCAGTGCTGAATGAGTCGGTGGGACTAAGAAAAGACCTGAAAAGTTTTTATTGGATTTGGCAATTAGAGTTATCGATAAGGTTAGACTAAGAAATATTTCATTTACATCATAAATTATCTGTTCAAATCTAAAAGTGCATCCATTTACTCTTTTATACTCTTATCTCTAAAAAACTAAGAAACAAATGTTACTTGTTTTTTCCAGGCAGTAGCCCATTTTGTTTGCTCCCAGGGAAGGGGTCCCAGGAGCATCACCCGCGGCTTGGTCCCGCAGGCAGTAAACCAGTGTGGTTTGTCAAACTGTAGCAAATTACATTGTCTGATAGGGTGTCTTGCTAAGCTGTGTTTTGTGAGTTATTTTTTTCCCAGGTTTTAGAGGCAGGGAGTTTTTCAAATGTAATTTATATTTCTGAAATTATCCCTGTAGAATGTTTGCAGGACACTTTTTCACAACAGGTTCAGATGAGCTCAACGACACACAGATATTTCCTTCTACTTAATATTGTGCCCTGCACAAAATATACATAATGGTATTATCAACATGTTAAGGAGCTGTGTGTTTAATTTATTTATTTTTTTGTGGAAACATTCAGTGGGTTGGCACAAATCAACTGTTCGAATATCGAATGAATATAAGCTATGCACATATGCATAATGTTCTTTGTAGGTTAAATAAAAGTTATGTTTGCAGTCCATTTCTGCTTATGCACATGATAGAAAACAATTTTAATGTGCCTTTAGAATAAAAATGCTGCAACCATCTGCGAAAGGAATTTGAATCTTCCAGGTGAGCTGAATTCTTAGCTTTTGTGGGATTTTACTTATCATTTAGGGTAAAACCATATTCTGCCGATAAATATTTACTGCTGTGGAAAACGAAAGGACTTACTCTGGAACTCCTACAGAAATGGGGAACTTAACAAAGAACCTGATTTTCTACCCTTATCATATCACAGTTGGCATCAGCTATGAGTCCCCAAAATATCACTCAATGTGACTTTCAGTCCCTTCTGGAGTAAGAAGGAGTATTAAAAAAACTCAGATCAAACATATCACTGGATGTCCTCCACACTGTATTAATGTTGGCATCACAGCTTGGGTGTGGCCAAGATCTGCTGTCACAGGAACCAGCATTCTAGAGCTGAAAGAGCGCGGAGGGGTCGCCAAGTCCTTCCTCTTTCCTGGGGGCAGCCCAGGGAGAGCCCGCAGTCTGGGTTCAGACACAGCGGAGCTTCGCCTCGCTTTCCCACTAACTAGAGGCAGCAGCTCAGGCAAGTGACTTCACATCGCTGCGTCTCAGGTCCTCAGCCCTGGTACCTCCACTGAGGAGCTGTTGCCAAGACTGGGAAGTGCTCTATGAGAGCTTACAAAAACACAAAATCCTCACTGTGCAGATAAGAAAAATGGGACCTGGAGAGATTAACACAAGTTTGTCTGAGTTTATGTTTACACAACCAGCTTCTCAAAACTTGTCCAGTGAAATGTAATCATAAACCCACAAATTAGCAAATAATTGGATCCCCGAACTATAGTAGGAACTACAGGTATGAAGGTGAACATAACATAATCTTGGAAATTATTATTCCTTTGAGAGATTATTCATACAGTTTAAGGATTTAAGTGTTTAAAAACTATGTAGTAACACAGCTTTTGTATGTGGTTTTATAGATACCACATGTGTCTAAGTCAGAAGCGAGTGTTGTTAATCGGGCTGGAGTGCCTGGTATAACACATCATATACCTTGCCTTAGTTTCCAGAAGACTTGAATAGGTTTTTCAAAATCAAATCGATTTGTATATTTACACAGATGCCTCACACCAGACAATCTCGAAAATAATTATTGCATGTTTTTTCTGTCTAATGCACGATATATCAAGCTATGTTTAAATGAAACAAGAAATGATGCCGTGCCACGCTTTTGCTATTTTGACATCGTCGGATATTTGTTAGCGACTTGTTCAAACCCTGTGGGCTTCTTTGTAGTGCTCTGTGACCTGTGGCTCTGGAGTCCAGCAGAGGGACGTGTACTGCAGACTGAGAGGTGTTGGTCGGGTGGCTGGAGAAATGTGTGATCGGTACACTCAGCCTTCTGTTCAGAGGCAGTGCTGGCGCCAGGACTGCATGCAGTTCCAGTGGGTGGCAGGAGCATGGTCGGATGTGAGTACTGACAAGTAAGCTTTCGAAGACACTGCATAAAGGCACGTGTCACTCATTCTGTCACTGTGTTTCTAGTGTTTAACATCATGTAAGAAGAAAGAGGCGCATCGGCAAGTGCAGTGCATCGATGCACAAAACATTCAAGTGGATGAAAGTTTCTGTGATCCTTCAACCAGACCACTGGCAGTCAAGAAGTGCCAGAACCTTCCCTGCAAGTACATTGTGAAAACTGGAGACTCATCTCAGGTAAGGCAAAGAAAGGAAGTGGACAATTTTTGCTTCTGGAAAAATCAAACAAACACCTGCATCTAAAAGTTGATGCAGTGGAAACTGAGTCTAAATTTGATAATGGGGGCAGATAACAGTGTGCATATTAATCTAAGGAGTGACCTGGCAGTTGGATGGTGCAGATGGAATAACAGCAACATGGATGTTAAACAGTGTGGGTCCAAAGTGTCGGTCAGTGCCAACTGTGAAGTCAGCTACTGGGGACAGTTTGGCAAACTGGCTCTGCAGAGGTGCCTGCTTTTTCAAAACAGCTATATTGAGGTGTGACCGACAAACAGTAAGCTGCATAAATTTAAAGTGTACAGCTGGATAACTTCTGATGTATGGATACACTCATAAAGCCATTACCATAAATAGAGCATCTCCATCATCCCCCCAAATTTTCTTATATCCCTTTTAATTCCCCTCCTGTCCTCACCTACTTCTCCCATCCCACAGGTAACCTAATCTGTTTTCATTTTGGTGATCTGTTGCTATGTTAATTTACAAACTTTTTTATATAAATGGGATCATACAGTATATACTATTTTTGTCTGATGTCTCATAAGTATTTTGAGATTTAGTCAACTTGTGTGTATCAATAACATTTCTTATTATTAAATAATAATTCACTTATGGATATCTTTAAGTCCACTAATCTTCCTCTGTGATGTCTGATTTGCCATTATTCTACACCCAATCTATTTTTCAACTCAGGGGTGTAATCTTCATCTTTAGAAATCTGATTACACTTTTAATTGTTTTATTATCGTTCAAGTACAGTTGTCTGCATTTACCCCCCTGCACTCCCCCCCACCCCAGCCATCCCCATCTCCCTCCCCTGATCCCCCCCCACCCTTGGTTTTGTCCATGTGTCCTTTATAATTGTTCCTGAAAACCCTTACCCCTTTTTCCTCCATTATCCCCTCCCACCTCCCCTCTGGTTACTGTCAGATTGTTCTTAATTTTAATGTCTCTGGTTATATTTTGCTTATTTGTTTCATTGATTAGGTTCCCCTTAAAGGTGAGATCATATGGTATTTGTCTTTCACTGCCTGGCTTATTTCACTTAGCATAATGCTCTCCAGACACTTTTTTATACCTTCCATTGTCTCTACTTAACTTTTTTTTAAAAAGATTTTATATATTTAGTTTTAGAGAGAGGGGAAAGGAGGGAGAGAGGGAGAGAAACATCAATGTATGGTTGCCTCTCACGTGCCCCCTACTGGGGACTTGGCCTGCAACCCAGGCATGTGGCCTGACTGGGAATTGAACTGGTAACTCTTTGGTTCACAAGCAGGAACTCAATCCACTGAGCCACACCCATCAGGGCTTAACTTTTTTAACATACTAGAGTTACTAATAACTTTTTAATATCCTTCTCTGTGAATTTGAACATCCATGCATGTGCACTTACAACTTAAGGATTTTTAGTACATTCATAAGTTTGTGCAATCTCACCATGATCTCATGCTAGAACATTTTATCATCCCCAAAAGAAACTTCATACCCATTAGTAGTCACTCTACATTTTCCCCTTCCTCAACCCAGGACAACCAGTTTTTTTGCCTCTATGGATTTGCCTGTTCTTGACATTTCATTTAATTGGAATCATACGATATGTGACCTTTTGTATCTGGCTTCTTTCAATTACCATGATATTCTTAACCCTTTCGGTCCGAGCGCTCTTTCCACCACGACACTCCTGCTGTATGAGGTGCCGCACCGAAAATGCGCACATAGCACATGGTCAGTCCTCCTTTGTGTGAAGACTTTCCTAACCTTATATAAGATCTATGCTTAATAAAACAATGCTTTTTTTCAAGTGTTGTTTGTAACTTTAATATTAAGAGATAGTTATATAAAATTCTATCAATTATATAAGTAAAATTTATAAAAGTTATATACAGATGGATGCCGGATATATCCGGTGCTTGTCCACACAGGTCATCAGATGGGCGCCGGATATATCCGGCACCTGTACCGAAAGAGTTAAGGTTCCTCCTTAGTATAGCATGTATCAACAATTCACTCCTTTTTCTGAATATTCCATCGTAGGTAGGGCTGTGATACAGTTGCTCATTCATTCAGCAGTTGGTGGACACTTGGGTCCACTTACTTGACTATGATGACTAACACTGTTAAGAACATTTGTGTACAAGTTTTTCTATGGCGATATGTTTTCAATCCTCAAGCTTTTAGATAGGAGGAAAATTGCTGAATATTAGGATAATAATTCCATGTTTAATTTTTTTAAGGAATTCCAAACTGTTTCCCACACTTGCTGCGTCATTTTGCATTCTCACTAGAAATGTATAAGGATTCTGCATTCTCCATATCCTCGCCAACACTTCCTATAGTCTGTCATCTTGAATATACCCATCCAAGTGGTTATGAACGGTGGTACATTGCATGTCTGAATTTCATTTCTCTACTAATAATGTTGAGTATCTTTTTATGCTTTTTAGCTATTTGTGTATCTTTTTTGGAGAAATATCTATTCAAATTCTTTGCCTGTTTTTAAATTGGGTGATTCATCTTTATATAGTCGAGCTGTAATTCTTTATAGATTTTTGGGTCCCAAGTTTTATCAGCTATGTGATTTATAAGTATTTTCTCCCATTCTGTGGGTTGCTTTTCACTTTATAATGTTTTTAGATGCACAAACTTTCTCAATTTTGATGAAGTCAAATTTACCTATTTTTTGGGTTGCTTGTACTTTAAGTATTATATCTAAGAAACTATTGACTATCCAAGGTCACAATTCACACCTATATTTTATTCTAAGAATTTTATAATTTTAGCTCTTACATTTAGGTCTTTGATACGTTTCAAATAGACTTGTTGTATATGATGTGAGGTGGCATCCAACTTAATCCTTGTTATGTGGCTTCCCAATTGTCTCGACTTGATGTGTGGAAAAGACTGCTATTTCCTCATTGAATTATCTTGGCATCTTTGTCAAAAGTTATTGGTCACAAACGTATTTCTGAACTCAGCTCTATCCCCGGATCTGTGTGTCTATCCTCATGCCAGGTCCGCAGACTTGGTTACTATAGTTTTACAACAAGTTTGAAATCAGAAAGTGTGATGGAACTTTGCTCTTTTCTTCCCCCCAAGATTTGGTTATTCTGTGTTCCCTACATTTCCTTAGGAATTTCAGTATCAACTTGTCACCTTCTGTGGAAAAGCCAGCTGGGATTTTGTTAGATTCCAGTTTTGCTTAGTGTTTATATCATGAAGTGTGCTGTATTTTGTCAAATGCTTTTTCTTCATTTCTTGAGATTCTGATGTGGTTTTTGTCTCTAAGTAGATGTGTTCCCTTAATTCATTTACATATATTTAAATGATCTTACATTCCTATTCAACCTTACTTGGTCATGGTGTATAATCTTTTTTATATGTTACTGGACATTTTTGCTAGTATTCTGTTGAGGATTTTTGCATCTATTGGTCTGTAGTTTTCTTGTGATGCTTTTGTCTGGTTTTGGTATGAGGGAAATACTGGCCTCATCGGATGAATTAAGGTGTTCTTTACTCTTCTTTTCTTTGGAAGAGTTTTGGAAAAGTTGATGCTCATTCTTTAAACATTTGATGGACTTTCCCAGTGAAACCTCTGGTCCTGGGCTTTTCACTGTGAAATATTTTGACTATGAATTCAATCTCTTTATTTGTTTATTGGTCTATTCAGATTCTTCCTCCTTCCCAGGGTTTACTGTTGTAGTTTGTTACTGTTTGCTTGTTTAGTAACTTTCCCAAACTCACTGTAAAGTCTGTATCCTTCATCACATGTAGTCACTGAAGTCTCTGCTTGATTAGCTTAGTTTTCAATGAATGACTGGACAGTGATTCCCTTAGATCCTGGAACCGATAATCTCTAATTTTTGCCAGAGGCTTCTGTGTGTGTGTGGGGGGGGGCACCTTTAACACTCGGGCAGGCAGCTGACAACTCTTAGCCTTGAGATCCTGCATGTACAGAGCCTTGACAGCCACCATAGGTGGGAGAGCAGGCCCTTTTCAGGTGCTTCCTGAACATGTGCACAGCCCTGTGCATGTCTATGACCTTCTAGAGTCCTATGAATATATTGAAACTTTTCAAAGCCTATATGACCATCCCATTCCCCAGCTTTTCCTTTTAAATTTCTTTTGGCCAGTCTATTGTTTAGGCCAACTGTGATCTTTGCAAAGTTAAACAATGGCCTTTAATTCAACAATTCAACAACTGCCCCTGGAGGGAAAGGTCTTTTAGCACTGGGTAAGCTTTAGTTAAATAAAAAGAGCCTTGGAAGTGGTTCTTCTAGAAAACCACCAAACAGTTCTAATAATAAGTCTTTGCAATGGAATCTTTGAAAGACAGCCAACCCTGTCCTGCCTCTTTGGTTCCACCATGTTTGCAGGGCTATTGATTTTCAAGGCTGCTGTGGAGCTGGGGAGGGGAGAGTGGGGATGGGGCGAGTGCAAACATCACAAAGCTCCCTCTTCTGAGACTTATTGAATAAATGCTTCCTGAATTGCTGTGAGCCTTTGGTTCACTTCCAGAGTTCTGAAAAAGTTAATTCTGATACATTTTGCCAGTTTTTTCATGGTTTTTATGAAGGAGGGAATTCTTGGAGATCTGTCCTCTGCCATTTTTACTTACCCCTCTGGTCTGTTTCGACAGATGGACTTTTTTCTCATGATGGGCTATGTTTTCTTGCGTCTTTGTATGCCAGTTAACCTTCTATTGCATACCAGACATGAATTTTACCTTTTTTGGCTACTGGATATTTTTTATTCCTATTTATATATGTTGACCTTTGTTCTAGAATGTAGTTATCTGTAGGGAGACAGTTTGATCCTTTGTCTTACTCTTAAGCTTTGTTACCTCAGGCCAGGGCATTGTGTAGTCTAGGGTTAATCTGTCCCCCTCTGCTGTGCCAAGACCCTGCTGAGTGCTCTATGTATCGTAGAATACAGGCATATAAGATTTGCCAGTTTGTGAGTACCAGATAAAGTAATTTCTGTGTCTTTTGATTGGTTCATTTCTTGGCCTCAGTTAGTATTGTCACATGTGTGTACGTACTGGCCAGTCTGCTGTTCCCTAATCAATGTCCTTTATTTTAGATAATAACCTTCTCATATGTTTTATTTCCCCAAAGCTGTGCCTGTTTGGGACATAAATTTTCACTCAGTTAAGATAGTTTTAATAGTGTAATGCAAAAAAAAAACAAAACAAAAAAACCCACAGGCAGTACAAATAGTCAATTTAGCCTGCATATGGATGCTTTCCGTTTATTGGTACAGCTCTGAGAAAGTTACCGACTATCTCTTAACCTTTGTTTACTCATCTGTAAATGAAGCTAATGAATAGTATTATTGTGGGGATAACATTGCATAATGTATATATATTTATGTAATTTATGTGTATATTTTTATACATGTACTTGGTAAATATTAGGCCCTGGTTAAGTTTAAGGATATTGTCTCCCCCTTGTAAATATTTTTCAGTGTTCCGGTAACTGTGGCTTTAGTTACCCACGAAGGATTACATATTGCAGTACAATTCGATCTAATGAGATAGATAAGCTCAATCAGCTTTGGCCTATAGACTATCCAGAATGCCCTGTGCTGCCTTCGCCTCAGGTTTACAAATGCAATTTTAGCAGCTGTTTGCACATGGCCACTTGGAAAGTTGGAAAATGGAGCAAGGTCAGTATATAATTATGAGTTTAAAACCTTCTGAATGAGGCTTTCTAAGTGTGGGATGCCTATGTATCTGCATGTCTAACTAGATCCCAGAATTATTTCATATTGCTGTTGTCTAAAAATCACTTTATCAGTTAATTGTACACATATCTCTTTTTCTATAGATGCTTACTATAACCTACTTATATCTGTTGCTCAGGGAAGCTTCACACAGTGGCTTGCATTTTGAGTAGTTACTTAATTATTTATTGATTAATTGAAGAAGTAAATAAATCTCATCTGTGAGTAATAAAAGTTACTTGTACTATATTCCATTTCCAAGGTAATGGATAGAAAACAAGTAAACACTGCTTTACAAACAGCAAATAACAATGAGAAAAAAACTAAATAATCTTTT
>VMDR010014573.1:0-23357 GCA_007922815.1 Macrotus californicus | reverse complement strand
CTTAATCTTTTCCCCCCTGAGAGCTGCTATATACTACAAAACCTTTCTCATAGCTTAGAGGTTAAGCAAATTATCTTGGATAATTCACTTAATTTCTTACAAGTCTCAGTTTCCTCTCTGCAAATGAGAATACTTCTCCTATCTCTCTGGGAGGATTATTGTGTATAAATGGGAAAGTGAAAGCTCAAAAATAGTCTGGTGCACAATAATAGATGCTCATTAAGTAAAACTATTATTCCTTTTTGAAAAAGTCAGAGCAGAACTTTGAACTCCCATACTCATCAAATATTTTAAACTCCTTGTATCTGTTTGGCACTGTGCTTGGGACACTTCAGAAAACAAGGCAGACACAACCACACAAACTCTACACTCATGGAACTGGCACACACACCGACACACATGCAAAGGCAAACACACACACACACACAGGTAAAAACACATGCACCCACAATGGCAAGATAAACATCCTGCAGCCCTTCCCTTACTTATTTTGGAAAATAAATGAGAGTAAGCATCCTCATCCAACTGGCCAAAATGGTATGATCAAGGACAGTTACAGAATGCTGAAGGAAGACTTTTCTTTCAAACACCATTTCTTTGGGGTTTTAAGGAAAATGAAGTGCATTTCGAAAAATATATAAAGATGATCTCGCTTAAGAAAAAAAAATCATATGAAACAGCAATAGGTACCAAACCATGGGGAAGGAGAGAATCGGCTTTTTCGACACTATTTTAATAGCTAGCAAGATCACTGAAGGAGAAATATATCCACACATATACTTATTTCTCTTGAACACGAAAATAAACAATTCATAGACTGCAAACAGACCAGGTGAATGACAGTATAACAAAGTGGCTAAAATGTGCATGAAAAGAAATAAAAACTCATTAAAGAGTATATGAGCTTTTCATGAGTTCTTGGTAGGAATTTTTTTCTGCTTCAGGGCTTTGCTGTCCCTTTGCCTGAAATAATCCCCCTGCCTCTCTGCACCTGGCTGCCTCCTCTCATCCCTCAGCACTTAGCTGAAATGTCCCTTGAGAGAGACCTTCCTCGACTACCCCATCTAAATTAGGTGCTTTCACTCATCACCCTCCCTTATTAATCCTCTCTTTGTCTGTGTGTGTCTGTCTGTCTCTGTATGTATGTGTGTCTGTCTGTGTGTGTGTATATAGATATATAGATATATAGATAAATGTCCTTCTACCCAACGTGACTCAAAGTTCCACAAAGGGAGAGATCATTTTACATCGTCCAGCTTGAGTTTTCCAGAGCCTAGCAACTGACTCCTGCTTTGACCTCAGTGAGTGTTTATGGATCAGAGGAAAGCTACTACTAACTCTGGGTACACTGACTGCCAAGAGCGCTGAGCTAATCAAAGCACGCTTCCTTTAGTTTTCTTGATAAGACGAACATGCCCGGCCCCTGTTGTTCTGCGTGCAAACACGTTGCATTATTTGATCTCAGTCTATTTTTCCCTGTGTGTGCGGTACAAAATGAAAAATTCCTGGTATGGTAATGAATCTCCTAAGCCAAGCAAAGAACTGGGAATAGGTAAAGCTACTTGGAAGAAGTTTCTCTTGTAACATCTTCCAAGAGGACAATGAAAGGACTTATGCTTGTTCTCATTTAGGACTTCTCAAGCTAGATGTTTGCCTCTAAACCTCAGCCATTTGCCTCAGTTACACCTTAGCAACATGACATTGCTGATTCTCCCCTCTAGAAGTAGAGCCTATTTTTCCTTCCATCCAACCTGGACTGGACATATGACTTGCTTTGACCAGTAGAACTTCAGCCCATGTAACATAAGCAGAAACTTGAAAAGGTGCTCGTGCTTTGGGGCCTGCTGTCTTCATGGTCTTTGGGCCCTGAGACCACCGTGTGAAGAATTCAATGAGGAACAAAGTTGATCCATCACAGCTGAGGGACCCCAGGCAGACCAAGCTGACAGCCACCAAACATGTGAGTAAAATGATGATAGATTATCAAACCTCGAATTAAGGAACTGCCCAGCTAACCCATACAATCATGAAAAGTAAATGAATTCCGCTTTAAGCCACTAATTTTGGGAGTGGTTTGTTAGGCAGTCGAACCTAACTGATATAGTCACAGATAGCATGTGACCATGTGACTGGTCCAGGATTCTATAAACTGTAAGTTGGGCATTAGTATCCTAAGGCTGTCCAAGGTATAAAAAAGGACTTTCTAATTCAAAGTCTGGGAATCACTGCATTCTAAAGCATTTTCCACTTCAAGATTTGCAAAACAAGCTGTATATTAAAAATTTGGAGGATCCATGTAGTAAAAAAAAAAGAAACGTGCTTACAAATGTTAAAGACAGCCCCCACTTTTCAAACCTTCATGACTTCATGGTATTGCAGACATTGCTGAAACCCTACCCTGGATGTAATGGTAAGGGGACTGGACCAGCACTGTGACATCTTGGTTCCGGTTCAGGGGATAGCATTAACGAAAGGTAGGGCCTTTCACAAATCTAACTTGGTAAAATTAGATAGAATGAGAGACATAATTCTGGCCCTGAGGCTCTTTTAGGTAATCATCAACATATTCATGTCACCTCGGATAGAAATTGAAACGATGCAATGACACCTTGTTTTCTGTACTGTATTCTGGTTTTGATGAGTCATGACAACTCCGAAGTGGCAAATCATCCATTCATCTCAAAATCTTTTTGAGAGCCTGCTCTAAGTCAGGTACTATTCGGAGTGCTGGGGATGTATGAGTGACCAAGGCTCTCTCTGACAGCTTGTATTCTAATAGAGGTGGACTACAAATCTGCAAAGAGAGAGCTCATATAATGCCAGATGCTAACAAGGACTGTGAAGCAAAATAGAGTTAAGAGATAGAGCAATGGTTCTGAAACTTCAGCTTACACCAGAATCACCTGGAGGGTTTGTTTAAAATGCACATCTCTAGGCTCCATGCCCTAGAGTATCTGTTTCAGTAGGTCTCAAATGGGAACTGAGAATTTTCATTTTTAACAAATTCCCAAGTGGTAGTGCTGCTGGTAGTGGAAGCGTCATGCTTTATAAACCAGTGGGAGAACGTGACAGGAAGTTGTTCTTTTAGATGGGGTGGTCAGGAAAGGTCTCTCTGACCACCAGAGACACCCTATCCCCTGAAGAGAGGGAAAGAGCCATGGGAAGATCTGGGAAGAGAACTTTAGGTAGAGGACACAGCACGGCATGTGCAAAAGCCCTGAGGCAGAATTGAACTTGTGCTGGAGGAAAAGCAAAGGCTAATTTTCCTAATAGGCACTCATGTGATAACAAACCAGTGTCCTTGTTGCCTAATTGGAATGCATTATGCACAGCAATATTCTCAGGTTAGGGCCTGCAGGGTCCCCTGGGGTTGAGCTTTCCACCAAATTATTTCCTGATAAGACTCCCTTTTAGAAGTAGTTAATAGGAAAAAATACAACTGTAGGAGCTGAGGAGTTTGGGTAAATTTAAACGCCAAGACAAGAAGAGGAAACTGTTCATGTGTCATATTTCACTTGCAGGGATCCAGTGGTTGAGGCTCTGACACCTAAACTGCGCGTTATTTAAATTCACGAAGTCCCCAAGTCCTTGCCTGTGGCTTGCAGAAGTGTCTGTGATTTCTCAGATCAAGGCATGTCATTTCAACATGGCTCCTTTAGTACTGGTGGGTTGTCCAAGACAGTAACACATTATGTTTTTTAGAATATTCTACATTTGGAAAACATTTTTCACATTCCTTATCTCATTACATCCTCACAACTTAATTTCATGATGTAGAAAAGGCAGAAACTATTATCCCCATGCTACAGATGAGAAAACTGAGGCACAGAGAGGCTAACACTCAGAACCATTTCTTTCTTTTCTCTTCGTAGGGTCTTTTCTCTGATACACAAACTGTCCAACGTTGTGACAAGTACACAGTAGTACTGAAGCAGGGCCCTGAAGGCCAAGTCCATAATCTTCCTCTCTCGGGAACAGTGGGTCTCAGTGCTCTGCCTCCCACTCATGTGCATTTGACCATCACCATCGATCATGAAAATGTGTGGCCTCACTCAGAAGGCAGATTATTTGTAAAGGAAAACTAACCTGCACTGAGCACCCAAGATCAGGCACTGGGTTCAACATTTCTGAAGTGTGACTTTAGCTAACCCTCCTGGTAACGAGGACTTTTTTTATAACTTTGTAGGTGAAAAAACTGGGGCATGGGGAAACTAAGAGATCTGAGAGCAAAAAAGTGAGTGACTCAACATCACTTCTCTCTACGGTGTTTCCTGTAACCTCAGTAGCCACAAAGCCTTCTTTAAATGCTACATTGGCGTATACACATGATAGGAATGAGACGCTTCCTTCTAAGGACAGTTTCATGTCAGTCAATCCAACCATTTGAATTGGTAACACTCCTTTTATGTGAAGACATAAAGGGGTTAAAAAATTAACATAGAGGAAATGTCTATGGTCACCTTTAAAAATCTCAACTGTCCTTATACGAAGAACCATAGTCCAACATAATTATTTGTTTATTAAGACTATCTTTTAGAGCAGTTTTAAGTTCATAACAAAATTGAGGGAATGTACAGAGACTTCCCATATCTCTTCTACATCACACGCCTTCATAGCCTCTCCTATTATCAATATCCCCCATGAAAGTGGTACATTTGTTCAACTGAGGAATCTGCACTGACACAGCATAATCATCCAGAGTCATAGTTGACATTACAATTCGCTCTTAGTTTGGACAAATGTAGAATGACATACATCCATCATTACTGTATCATACAGAGATTTTCACTGCCCTATAAATTTTCTGTGCTCCACCTATTCATTTCAACCCCAGCCCCAGGCAACTGATCTTTTTATTGTCTCCACAGTTTTGCCTTTTCCAGAATATCATATACTTGAAATCACATAGTATATAGCCTTTTTAGATTGGCCTTTTCACATAAGAATATGCATTTAAGTTTCTTTCATGTCCTTTCATGACATGACAATTCATTTCCTTTTAACCCTGAACAATATTCTATTGTCTGGATGTACCGCACTTTATTTATTCATTTATCTACTGAAGGACATCATGGTTGCTTCCAAGTTTGGTTAATTATGAATAAAGCTGCTATAACCAGCTGTATGCAGGTTTTTGTGTGAACAAAAGTTTTCAAGTTCTTTGGGTAAATGCCAAGGAATGCAATTGCTGGATTGTATGGTAAATTATATTTAGTTTTGTAAAAAACTGCCAAACTGTCTTCCAAAGTGACTGTATCAGTTTGCATTCCCACCAGCAATGAGTGAGAGTTCTTGTTGCTCCCCATCCTTGTCAACATTTACTGTTGTCGTGTCCTGGATTTTGGCCATTCTAATAGGGGAGTAGATATCTAGTTGTTATTTAAGTTTGCATGTTCCTGATGACATAGATGTGGAGCATCTTTTCATCGGCTTATTTTCCCTCTGTATGTCTTCTTTGGTAAGGTGTCTATTAAGGCCTTTTGCCCATTTCTGTCAGATTGTTCACTTTTAAGAGTTCTTTGTACATTTTGAATAATAATCTTTTATCAGATATGTCTTTTGTAAACATTTTCTGCCAGTCCTTGGTTTGTCTTTTCATTCTCTTGACATTGTCTTTGGCAAAGCAGAAGCTTTTAATTTTAATGTAATCCATTTTATCAATTCTTTCTTTCATGAATTGTTCTAATCTGCATAAATGGAAACTCAGGACTCTCTTGTTTCTTCTGCCAGTTCTAGATTTGGTTGTTTGTTCCAAATATATCATTTATGGATGCACAAATTCTGTTCTATAATTGTGTCTGTGGGAGCCCTGTGACTAATATTTTATGGGATGCTTTGTAAACTTGGGATGAGTCAAGTTTATTGTAAGTGTTGATAAGACCTATGTTGCCCTCAAACTGAGAATCTAATTTAACTAACAAAAGCAAGTGAATTCAAAGTTATAACTGCCACTCCAGATAAGTCTCAGTCAGGAATTTCAGGATCTGAAAATAGGCCATAATCACAAGTACTATATTACATGTATTACTGAATCTCGGCAAATTAGAATTTATTCCACAAAAATAACTGTCACTTTACTCCCTTCCTAAACAGAAAGGATATTTTCACAAGATTTTTTAAATTATATTTTCAATTTTGATACACATAAACATAACCAAAGGAAAAAGCACATTTAATTGACATGCTTTGGGAAGGTGTGTCTTGGACCACTGAATTTCTTCAGGGACCAACAAAGAACTAACAGCATCCTACACTTTGGTGCGCTCATAGTGGACGTGGGTCACCGCGGTCCAGTCAGAAATTACTCAGCTCATCATCGATCTATCTTTCAGACAGCAGAACATTAATATGTGATTTAGAAATGTTTTGGTATTCTTACCTTCCTTTCTCCCACTCACCTTTTTCTCAACGTACTTTAATTCATCAACATCATTTTTGCATAAGCTTTTAGTATGCGACTTAGTACATAAAAATGTTTTGTGGCCGCAAGCAGAACTTACACTCACTACATGAGGCTATAGTTATTCTGAATATTGATTATTTGTAGAATTTTCATATTTCTGATACTGAATAATATTTATTGACTCAAGTTAGACTTCGATGTTTTATTTGTGATAACTGTAAGAATGAACAGAAGTGCTCATTGCCCATCTTCTAGATGCTCATAATTGTACCAGTACATAAGAGAGCTTTAATAGAATGATTAAGAGGTGACATATGATCAGCAATTCCACTCCTAGGAATGCACCCAAGAGATATGAATACATGTGTCCACCGAAAGAATTGTTCAAGAATTTTCTTCAACAATTTGCTACATTTGTCATAGTCCCAAACTGAAAACAACAGAAATATCCATCAGTTGGAGAACAAATCAATAATTTATGGTACCATATATTTATGTGATTGAATATCAAGTAGAAGTTAAAAATAGAACAACTATCTAATCCACATGATAATGTGGATTCATCTCAAAAATATTACATAGAGTGAAAGCAACCAGTGATAAGAGAGAATAAATACACTGTGTGATGGCAGTTATAGGAAGCTCGATCAAATAAATGAGATTGGCAAAGCTAATAATGATAGGAGTCAAAATAGTGTTTACTTCTGAAGGGCAATGGCGGCCGACAGAGAAACTTTCTGGATTGCTGGAATCTTTTCTATCCTATTCTGTGCGGTGATCACACAAGGGTATAAAATCTAAAAATACATCACACTGAACACTTACCATTTGTCTATTTACTCTACATACATTACACTTCAATAAAAAACTATGGCTGACAGCTGCGGGGCTGGGGGTGGGGAGGAGAGATTGAGCACAAGAGAAAAAAAGAGAAGGAGCTCATTAATGTGGACAGCACGGCGGGTGGCTGTGATGGGGAGGGGGCTGGTGGAGATGGAAGAGGGGATGGGGGATCAATGGGGACGGAAAAAACTTTTTTTTAAATATCACCCAGAACATCTTTTTTTAACACATTTTGTTTTGCAGCTCTATCCACGCTGATGCACCTAGGCCTAGTTCATTTTTTTAATAGTACCTATTTAAAGAAAAGATGATTTATGCTCTGGTGGAGTTTGGCTTGGCTGATGGGTGTGTTGGCCGAACACTAACTACTGCGACAAATAGGCTCTCATGTTTCCGTGGCTTACCACAAAAGAAGTTGATTGCTCCATCACTGAACCGTCCAGGGGGAATCTTCTCATTCTCTCGTGTCCGGTGATTAAAGGGCCCAGGCTCCTTCCAGCTTGTGGCTTACTCCTTCCTTCCCAGGAACTTCCACTTCCAACTGGAAGACAAGAAGAGAGGAAGAACATAATTAGGGAATTTTCTAGGTTTCTAGCTGGTGGCAGGAGTGTTTTATTTAGGCCTCTTCTGATTGTTCCAGGGCACAGAAGCTTCTTAAGTGAGGAGCTAGGGAGATGTCCCATGACTCCCAGAACAGGTTCACATTTTCCGGCCCCCCGACTCCTCTCCTGCACACAGGTAGCATGCTAGGCTGCTTAAGAGTACACACAGCCTCTACCACCAGTGTCTGGGCCTGAGCTGGAGCAAACATCCGATAATCATGTCTTAGCTTCCCCGTCTGGAAAATGGAGTGTGTAATAGTACTGCTTGACAGAGCTCTTGGGAAAACTTTTTAAAATGAGTGAAGTATTTAGGATAATACCTGATACATTATACACATTTAATAAATGTTAGCTCTGTTACATACTCCTTGTTATAATCAGCTATGCCAGAATGTCTATTGTACTCCAACATGCCCTAGCAGGGATGTCCAACCTTTTGGTGTCTGTGGGCCACACTGGAAGAAGAAGAGTTGTCTTCGGGCCACACATTAAATACACACACACCAATAAAAACTGATGAGCCAAAATAAAGCTTTAAGTAAATTTACGTTTTTGTGATGGGTCACATCCATAGTTATCTTGGGCCATATGCAGCCCGTGGGCCATGGGTTGGACACCTCTGCTAGGCTTCTACAGGAGCAAAGGATGGCGTTCCTTCCTCAGGGTCAGCTTCATGGGCATACAATCTGTGCAGCTGCATGGGGCCCCATGCTCAGAAGGGCCCCGGGCTCCAGGCCTGGCGCCTCGTGTAATGCTCTGTTTTCACCATCTTGTGATGTTTAGTAATTTTATCTTTGAACTTGTGTTTTGTGAGTGACATCTGATGGGACAATGGAGCATGTCCAAGGTAAGCATGTTCCATGCTTTCCATTCCAACCAGAACTTGCTCTGGATGCAAAAAGAACCCAACAACCCAGGAACTCAATCATGTCCTCTCTTACTTGTATTACTTCCCTGTACTAAATAACCATTCATTCTGAAAAGGGACATTGAAGGCAACCCATAGTTGCTTTTCCTTTCAGTTCTTCCTTACTCAGGAACTTACTTACGGCACAGTAAGTCAGTGTTGATAGAACGCGCACATAACACGAAGAAAAATAAAAACAATCACATTAGTTTTGTGCTGATTCCACAGCTCTGATAAGACCAAAACATACACACATACACAAACTACAAAATACATATGCACCTACTAGCTACACAACACAAACTGTATAATTTTGTTGTTTTTGCATAGGAGTTAAATGCTCTTCCGTTTACATTAAAAACTGGCATTGCATGATGTAAAAATGAACAGTAAAATTGATGCTAATAATTTTAAATATTTATTTTCTTTACTTAGAATGATATTAAATGGCAAATAAAAAAAAAATACAAAGAGATGATTCCAAAGAGAAAACATGGAAGAAAAGAGATAGCTTTATATTGTGTATCTTTAGTTGCACTTTTGTCCTGCTTTTTTAAATAAAGAGCCCTGAATTTTCATTTTGCACTGGGCCTTGCAAATAAGATAGCCAGCTGTGTCTTTTCCTCTCTCTGACTCTCCCCAAAAGTTCCACCCACCCATCTTTTGTAGAAAGTCTTACCTGATCCCCCTCCCCCCACCTTCTTCATGGGCTATCATGGTCTCCAAGTCAGCAGTCACCTAACGATTTATGTTTATATATTTCTCATTACACCTTCACTCTTACATTAATTTTGAACATGCCATCTCTCCTAATTGTCTATCTTTCCTGAAGAACAGGAACAGACTTGACATTCTCATCTGTCTCGCCAAGGGCCAGAATTCCTGGGGCCCTAGAAACAAAATAAATTTCAGGAACTAACAGGCAGAAAGAATCAGAATCTGCAGGGCTGGGGTATTGGGCTGCATAGCTAGCTTGAGAAGTGCTTATTTAAGGAATGAAAGACTACTTACGGTTCCAGTCCCTGGGAGGGGCATTCCTTTGGTCCCAACACTCCCTGCTAAAATATGGTCTATTCTTGGACTGTTTCAAGTGTTACCTAGTTCTGTGAAACCTTCCTGATTCTTACACTCCCCTCACACCCACATCTTAATTTCCTGACCTCAGGTTCCTTAATGCATATGAATTATTTCTGACACTGAGAAAAGTCTTCATTGAATTTTACCTCTCTTACTAGACTCCGGTGACATGAGGGCACAGCACTGTGGGGACTACAGTGAGGCAAACAAGGTACTTGCCTCGGATGCAAAATTTAAGGGGATGTCCAAAAACCTCAGTCACCAGGAGAAGCTATGTTTTAATGCACTATTTTTAAAATCAAAATTAATGTCACAATTATCCATGATAAACAATATACCGAAATTTTAAGTAAAGACAGGTTCAGACCCTGTACTGGCACTACTGTCCTCATTCACTTGAGTCTAACCCCAGCCCTGTTGGATCCTATGTTTTACCCGTCTTCTAACCCCAGTTCTCATTGAATAAATGAATATATGAATGAATTGCTTCCTTGAACTGTTTCATTAGCTGGCAATTTACAGATCTTGGCAATGGAGTTGGATAGCTATGGTGGAATGTGCTCATGGGTCATGAGAACAGCTTGGTTATGCCTTCTGAAATCAGCTGGATTGGGGCTGCCTTCAGCCAGCTCCCCATTGAATTTTCCTTTATTGTCCTCCCTAGTATACAATCAGAAGGAAAAAAATGCTGCTTCTGTTGGTAACCATTCTTTACCATCATGAAGCCTCTAAGACTGGCCTTAGGGCCGGCTCAGATGGAATCATAGTAGTTCATATTGTTTCAATAACGTTGCATTAAAATTGCCCTCCCCATTGTTATAAAACATTATTACAATCGTAGTCTCATGAATTGTTTGAGCAATGCCACATTATTTATTTAATGTTTTCATTTACTCTGTGCTTCAGAAGTTTCCAGGCAAAATGAGATCAGAAAGGCAAAGCCATTTGAACAAAGGGAGGCAACGGTGTTTGTTACACTTCATTCTCTGTACGGTGTTTCCTATTAAAGAAGGAATTCAGCTCCGAGTTACACTAAGGAAGAGAAAAAAAATTAAAGCTCCAGCAGTCTTTAAGGCCTAACATCCACCTTTTTGAACGAAGATTGACGTCACGCCTATCCCAGCCCCCACCCCCACACCACCCCCATCACCACCACTACCTCTACCATCTGCCCTTGTTACAAAGTTGTTTACCCACTCCCCTCTGCCCCTGCCTTGAGCTGGCTGTCAACTGGGGTGACCTATCAGAGCCAGGCTTTTTCCTCAGTGGTCAACTTTTTCTCTCACAGTTAGCCACCAGGGGGCCCCCTGTTTGGAACAAATGGTGAGACTCCACAGCTTTCCTCCAAACAGCCAAAACATGCCTTTGGCGCAAAGCTAGGGAACTTCCCTGCAAAGAACAACTCACCAGCTACAAACCTGCAAGTCCTACGGCGCAGCCTTTACGAGCAAAGAATAAAACACGGATATATATCGCCAAGGACCGAGGGGAAATAGGATCCGTGGAGTCTCAAGGGAGCGGCCCCTCGCCCTCGCCGGGGCGCCTTGGGGTCTTCTACTCTCTGGGAGCGCGCTGAAACTGAATCAGACGCCTGGAACAGTTTCTAATTTCCTGACAGTTGTGGTGGTTAATTTCCTGACAGTTGTGGTGGTTAATGTTATCTGCAGAGGTGGTGACTTCTCACCCCTGTCCGTGGCATGCTCAGCCAGCACCTGGAATAAAACACTCGCCACTGGCTGGCAATCCAGAAAACTCTCCCATAAATGATCTATATATACTTTGTTGGGCAGCTGAGGACACGCACAAATCGCCGTAAGTCTCTCACCTTGTCAGGCAACTGAACGTGTATATTGACTAATGTACTCGGAATTATTTTAGTATTATCTACAAAAAAATAATTGTACCCTGTCGCCAAAATAGTTTTGTTGCAACTATGGCTTCTTAACGACCACACTTGAGCCTGAGGGGTACTCCGCATTTTTAGAGGCGCTCTTCTAGCGCAGCTCCCTGCTGTTTTACTTCCAATCTGCATCTATGGCCTTCAGGATTTTTGGGTGCGCGGGGTGGGGGGGGGGCGGTGCATGGGGTGGGGAAGCACTTTAGAAATTCATATATATTTGTCTGGGTGGAACTTTTCAAAAGTATAGATTATTTTTGTCTTACGGCTTTATTTGTACATATCCAGGGCAAAGACAAATTAATAGGGCGGCCCTTCCTGCACCTGTGGAGTGTCTCAACCCCTCACCCCCACCTGCACACATCTTCCAGGATACGCATGACGGTGTGCAGGGGTGTCTTCCTGAAGGGCAAGCCAAGTATTTTCCAAACTTCCATTCCCGGGGGGTGGTGATGGTAAGAGAACACCAGACGCCGCGGTGGGTGGGAGGCCCGGGGAGGAGCCAGTACCCTGTGTCAGCCCGACACGAGCCACAAGTGGTTTGGAGATAAAGAGGAGCGCGGCCGGGCCGGCAGAAATAAAGCTTATACCTCTGGAAGTCACCTCCGCCCCGCACTCCTGTCACTTGCCCCCCATTTCTTCCACTTCGCCTACTAGAGGAATGCGGCCCAAACCCGAACCTCCGGGCTCACACAGCCGGGTGGGTGGACGCGCGGCCACCAAACACCACCGCCCCCTGGGTGGAAGGCACCGCCGCGACTGGGAGGAGGGAAAGCGGCAGGTGTGGAGGCGGCCAGCCGGGGTGGTGGGTGCGTAGGGAACCGGGCAGGGGTACGCGATCCCGGAGTGGCCGACACATCAGCGAGCCGGCCGAGTGCCGGGCGGGAGCCAGGCAGGGGGCGTCGGGTGCCAGCCGGGCGACCCGGGCGGCGGCGGCGGCAGCGGCAGCGGCAGCGGCAGCGGCGGCGGCGGCGGGACGTGAAGCCGGGAGGCCATTTCCTTGCTGCGCCCCTGGCGGAGCCGGGTTTGCTTGCTCTTGGCTGTCGCCGCCGCGCGAGTCGACCGCCGGGAGGGCTGGAGGGGAAACCAGGTCACCGGTTCGCAGACGCGTCGCGGAGCTTGCGCCCCAGGCTCGGAGGAACATCGCCCGGGGAGCTGGCCGGGGCGGGCCGGGCGCGCTGGGGGCCGGGAGAGGCGGGGACTCCGGTGCCCGGGCCACGCTCGCTTCCTACGCCTATAAAAGTGGAGTGGCAGAGGAGGGCCGGCGCGGCCCTGCCGGCGGCCGCCTCTCTTCGCCCAAGGAGTTGACATTTTGCAGGACTCGCGCGACGTCCCGTCGTCGGCGCTCCCCGGGACCCCGCCGCCGGGAGGAGGGGGCGGAGGAGGGTGGAGACTGCGGGGCTTGGCCAAGGAAGGCGCACATCCTCGGGCGGGCGGCCGTGACGCGGCGGGGATTAACTTTGCATGAATAATGTGAGTGCGCTTGGAAAGGAGACCTTCTACTCCCCGGGCTCGGGCAAGCGCGCCCGCCGGCTGCTTTCCCCGGGCAGGGGCACCCAACCCGACCGGCTCCAGGGCACTGGTAATTTGGCGAGAGGACCGCGCGGAGGCAGGGGCGAGGGTGGGAGTGTCGGGGAGGGGGAGGAGGGGGCGACAGTTTCAAATGTCCAGAAGGGTGAGCAGGATGGTGACGGAGGTGTCGCGGGAAAGTGAAGGGTTGCGGGAGGCAAGCCGAGCGCGCGCAGGCAGGCGGACGGGCGTGGGTGAGTGGGTGGGGGGTGTCACTCAGCCGCCCTGTTACCACGGGGTTTCTGCGCCCCAGGTTTGAGAGGAGGGGCCCCCTGGTGCTGGGGCACCGCGCGGCGGCGCTCCGGGAGCCACGGCGTGGGCAGCGGCGGAGCAGGGTGGCCGGGGGCCCGCTCCAATCGCAGCGGCTGTGTTCCTCAAACCCCAACCAGGCTGTTGACAGGCTCCTTGTGAAATGGAGTTTGGCATCCTCAGCGCCGAACCGAGTGGAAGTTTCCATGATGAGGAAGTTCTGTGACACGGGGATTCGGAAAAGGTTGGCAGACACGGGGGGTGCGGTTTAAAGGGACTGTGGGTCCCCATCCCCCGTTTGCTCCTGCCCCGGAACTGCCGGGTTTGGAAAGGAGAATAATCCTCAATCCTAGCGTGCGCTGTGGCCGGTGCCTGGTGACTTCGCTTCTCCCCGCCTCCTGCGGGAGTCGGTGGCGATTTCGCCTCCTGAGTCGCACTTCTTTGCCCTGTTTCTCTTGACGCAGCATCTTCGTCTGAGTGGCCTGAAGTTGGTTCTGACGCGGAGAGTTGTGCCAGCTGTGTGCTCCCCCACCCCCGCGCCACCCCTTGGAGGACTCATTTGGGGGAGCTTTTTACTTCTCGTGGATGTTGCCCTTCTTAGTGTTGTTGTCACTCCAGAGAAGGGTTTCCCAATGACCATTGTAGGATTATTATTAGTGCTAAGTCTTAAGCCTTCCGATCTGTTGGGGAGAGGGAGCATGGGATGAGTTTTTAATTACTAATTTATTGATTTTAAAGGTGTAATTTCCCCAAATGGGAAATTTCAAAGTGAGTCAAAAAAAAGAACTCACTCAAACAGACAAGCTCAGTCTCCACCCTCCCCTCTCCACACAGACTTAGAATTTGTGAAGACTCAAGTACTACCCCCAGTCGGTAAATGAATTTGAAACAAAGTCGTCCTCTTAGCGTGTTACTGGTCTCATGTGCTAAGGATATTGTGTTAAAGACCTGTTTTTGAAGTTCAAAGCCATAAAGCATTCCTTGGACAGTGCATTAATATCAGAACACCGCAGTTTTTATAGTGATGGGTGCATTGGGTAATGTAGACTTCCCGGGCAATATCGCTACATTATTTTGCCTTATTTCAGTTTAGTATGCTTATTTACATTATAATAATATATAGCATGCATTGAACTGCCAAGTAAAAATCGTATTTTAGTCGATATATTCCATGATTCATTCTGAATATTCACTTTGCTCCCTAATCCACTTGTTTACCTCTCTTATTCTGTAACAAGTCAGAGACGAGGAAACATATTTTTTAGAGGTGTTTGGATGAAAAGTATTTTGAGCAATGGATGTTTTTAAGAGTTTTCATGCCACTTGGCTAAGTGTTCTAATTGACTCTCATGGAAATTCAATAGTAAGTGATTTATTTGGGATATTATATGGGAAGGCATTGGTGAACAGCCATTTACTATATGTGATTGTTAAACAGACACTATCAGAATTTTGTTTTAATGGATTTCAAAGTTTTGTTGTATGTTGGAAGGTGGGGCAGACTATCTGGTAGCAACTACAGTTTGCTTTTGTTTTCCAGTGAGTGAAAGTAAGTGATACTGAATATAGGCACAGAACTATTTTTTATGGAGCAATTCCTGTTGGCATTACAACTCAAAGGCATAATTTTATTGACATTGGAGTATTGTTTTTATGGAGTAATTGACTTTACAAGAGTAATAAACATTCCATTTCTCTCCTAAAGATTCTTTGTAATAAATTCTGCTACAGAGATGAATTAAGACAATTTCCTTTTAATCTACACTTTTGAGAAAAGGTGATTTCTCAAAATTTCCTTAAGGAAGTTGTGGATTCCTTTCCTTCTCTGGGGTTTTCGCAGTTGTTTGGATCACAGGGTGTGTGGAGCTAGACATGGCACATTGCACATTTCTTTTTTTAGTAAGCTCATCTTTTTGATGGAAATCAGAGTAAAGGTGACTGGTTTCTTTAGCTCCTTTTTGTCCTTCTACTGTAAGATTATGTGTCACCTTCTTAAAAAGCCTTTCCCTGACCACTTGAGCAAAGGCAGTCCTTCTTTCCTTCTGAGACATTGTATTTTTGTTTCCTTTCCTCCCACCCCCTTCCTTGGTCTTATTTGCAATCTGGTAATCTTTCATTTCAATTGGTACTTACAGGTTACCTGTCTCCTGTGTCTAGAATATAGAGTCCATGAGCAAAAGTGTCTTGACTACTTCATTCACTCTTGATTCTCCGGCATCTTGAACCATGCTTGGCACACAGTAGGTGCTGAATCAATCTTTTTTGAATAAAGGAATGGTTTTGCCCAAACACTGTGCCCCCCCCTCCCCCGATACCTGACTAAGCATCCTAAATGGGTACAAGTTGGGTTTGCCAAGATCTGTGCCAGTATGTGTGTCTGCCATGTATATACAGGTCAGTCTTGGTTTCTCTCTCTCTCTCTCTTTTGAGGTGAAAGCTAGCCTCATTGTGTAGTGACAAAGCAGTTATTTCTGTGAGTTTTTCCTGGGGGCATTTGCCTTGAGTACATGAAATTCCTCAGCAGCAGCTTGTCTTACCTAATTCCCTGAAGACTCTGACCTTCAACACCCTGGGTTTCAGCAGAATTTTTATGAGTTCCAGAGGTATTGTCAGTGCTAAGAGTGAAATTCCAGGAAACAGACATCATTGGGTGATAGCAATGCCTCCTCTCACTCAGAAGGTTCTAGCAGTGTCTCTAGCTGATCTACAAAAGTGATGGTTGGAGAAGGGGCAAATGGACTGTCAGGATCCCACACAAGATAGAAATAGCCCTTGGAGGTAGATTAGAAATATTCTGGTGGTTATCCTGCGTTATAAGTTAAGTCAGTCAGCTTCTCCTTTTGCCCCTTTCTCCACTTCCATAAACAGATTTTGAACCAGATGACTATGGGAAATACCGCATTCTCTGAGTTTTCAAGTGATGGAGCTATGGTACCCAAGGGGTTATCTTCAAAGTAGCTAGTCATGCAAACTCTTTTGACAAATGAGTCTAAAAGGAAGTTACAAGTGATGATTATGGGAATTTGTTTTTGTTTATAAAGTATCAACTTTCAGAACCGTGTCTGAGTAAATGCATAGTAAAAATCCCACAGAATCATGAGACTGGTAAAAATGGTAGCGGACAAAAGATAATTAAACTGAAATCCTCAGTGTTTATTGCTTTTGAGTATTTAATTTAGCTCTGAGCTTCTCAGTAGCCAGGTTAATAGGAAAAAAAGGGAACTGGAGTATGCATTAATGTTACAAGGATAGATCACATAACATTGGCTGAGTGCTTACTATGGTGCCCAACAGCTAGTATATACTTCTATGAAACGTCAAATCATACAATGGCCAGTACTTGAACTTCAGTTCTCCAGGAAATGAAGATAAGTTCTTTATATGATCATGTCTTTCACCACCCCTAGCAGGGGGGAAAAATGCAAAAGGCTTAATAAGAAAAGTAACCCAGTGGGAGTTTACCTTCAGTGCCTAAGCTACCCATGGTCTAGCAGTAGAGATTCTGGTGATTGTCCACAAGACAGAAACAGAGCTCCGAAAACCTAGAGGAATGAATGGCTGACATGTTCTTTAGGCTGACTCTCTCAAATATCCAGTGTCACGGCCAAGCTTTTCACTAAAGCAATCCGAGAGGGACAGGACAGCCAGGTGCTTGAAAATGACACTCTGCCCACAAACCTCTCTGAACAGGTGGTCTTGATGCTTTGTGCTTTAGTCTACCTAGCTCTTACCTTTCAGTATGGCTGTTTGCTTTCAGTGTCCATTTCTGTCTCCCCCCATGAACTGTGATGAGGGGCTATGGGTTTATTCATGCTTGACTGCCAGCACCTAGCGAAGGGTTTCACACAGGAGCACAGAGAAAGGCTTGTTGAAAGAATGAATCAAGGGTGAGAAGAGGTGGTGCTTCTGGTTCTCTTCTGATGTTGGTAACAAGCGTCGCCTTCTCACTTGATTTTGCCCCGAGTGAATGCTGCCTGCATTGCGTCACATCAGAGCTGAGTATTTTGCTTGAAGGGCTTAGTCTAGTGTCTGAGCTGGTTGACTAATGAGTGGCAAGTTAACTCCTTGCTTTATTCAAGTCATTTTGATTACTTGATATGATTCCTTATTCAGTCTACATAAATCTGTATACCTACTATGTGCCTGGCCTTGCTGGTCATTTTGTAGCTCAGCCTGCAGCCCAGTGACCTTTGAAATGATATGCATATATTCTGAAATGGTCTATACCTATTAGGGTCTCTTATATGGCACCCTAGATGAAAAAAGTTATTTTAATCTGAGGAAGTGATTGCAGTTTCTGTAGCCCATGTGTATTAGTATACATTGCAGTGGGATGCACCCAGAATTCTCCTGGTATCCATGTGGTGTGCGATTGAATATGGTGAGGCCCGTTAGTCTCTGATTAAGGATGTTCATTTCCACTTTGTTCCCTAACTTATTAGTCAAATGACATTTAAGTAAGTGGGGGGAGGTGGAAACACCCAAATCACTGAGTCACAAGGAATGCATTTCCATATTCTCCTCTCAGGAATCTGGCCCACTGACAGCTCGAATAACGATCTGTGTTCAGTGCTGATGTTGTTTTGTCCATACTGTCCTAATTTCAAGGGGCCTTGGACACTTTACAGATGGGCAGTTCTTGTCCAGTACTATTTTTATTAAGCGAGAAGCTGAGCTCTATTGTGAACTTAGGTATCTTTTCCAAATGGCAAGTTAGGAGAGCCTGGAATTAGAACCCAGGGACCTTGACTCTCTGTCCCAGGAAGCATATTATAGCCTCTACATTGTGACACTCAGACTATATATATATATATACACACACACACATATATATATATACACACATACACAAGGGTACATATACATCACATAATATATGTATATTATAATGGGTAATGTGTGTATAACAATAATGTTTATTATAACATACATAGGTGTATACACACTGAGAGTACACTATAGATGGGGCACATATAGTAATTAGGGAAGGATTGATCTGAACTGTTATTTATTCAACTTCCTAGTTCCAACGGAGAGCCTTCACGGATTATGGTTCTTCTTCTGTGATCAAAAATTTAGGGATTTAGCGCTGGCTGATGTGGCTCTGTGGATCGTGTGCCGGCCTGCGAACCAGGGGGTCACTGGTTCTACTCCCAGTGAGGGTACATGCCTGGGTTGCAGGCCAGGTCCCCAGTACCGGGCATGCGAGAGGCAACCACACATTGCTGTTTCTCTCCCTCTCTTTCTCCTTCCCTTCCCCTCTCTGAGAATGAATAGATAAAATCTTTTTAAAAATTTAGGGATTTATTCAGAATGTCATAAGTGATAAGCTGATTGAAGTAAAAGCTTGGACAAAGGAACGCACATTGACAGTAGGAATGTCTTCTTAATTTGGGGAATACACTGCGTGACTCCTCTGGTGGCTCAGAAGTGTTTGCAGTGAGGAGAGAAAAGAAGGTAGTTGTGGATTTAGTGGCGTAATGTACAATCGTGACATTCAGGAACCTGTTGAAGATTCTGGCTCTTGTGATGTATGTTGCTCTCTAGTTCTCAGGATGGTTCAGATATTATACCCTCTTTTTGTTTCTCTTAGACGACTCTGTTTCCCTAGATTTCAACAATGGTGGCACAGAATGGGCGCTCAAAATTATTATTGATAGCAGTCCTGACATTGCCGGTTGGGGTCAGTTTTTCCTGTTTCTCCTCCATAAGCGTAAACATCTCACCTACTTGCATGTCCTTACATGCAGAATCTGCCTCTGTGACAAGTGTGTGCCATACTCTCGCACAGAGTGAGAAAGGCACTGCTTGTTTCTGGCTTTAGCTGTGGTTCCCATGCCCAGCTTACAAATCACAGGGAGAATTCCATACTCACGCTGGTGTCCCAACCCACAAATCTTGTCATCACTTCTAGTCCCCCATCATCCTGAATATTTTCTCAAATCCTCATATTATTTTACTTTTCATTTATTTTACTATTTACTTATGTTACTCCTTGGCCAATTATGTTTGGAAAATCCTGCATTTAATAACTTAGTGCAAGAGTGTTCGGAGCCTATTTTTATACTAGAGTGCATCATGAATATCCAAGAGGGAAAGTAGGTAGCAAGACATTTATCAGTGTGTTTGTGCCTGCGCACACACATATGTGTGCCTCTGTGTGTGTCTGTAAATCTTCAAATGGCTAAAGTTCAAATGGCAAGAGGTTGTGAGGAATCGTCCCTAGTGTTACACTTTAAAAAACCAGTCTCAGAGTATCCTGGGACAATCTACAGGAATTGATTCAGTGTGGGACAGTGTTTCTTAGCCTCTGGAATATTGGCATTTGGGGCCAGATAATTCTTTGCAGGATGTTTGGTATCATCACTGGCCTCTACTCAGCAGATAGCAGTATCTGCCCCACACTCCAGTCACAATGATCCAAAGTGGCCCCAGCTACTGCTAAATGTCTTTCAGGAAACAAATTCACCCCCACTGAAAACCGCTGGTGTAGAGTTAAGAACCAGGGCTGTGCAGTGGGAATGGATAGATTCATATTCTGCCTTCACCTGGCTTTGTTGTATGTGCTCAGTTTCATCTATAACACGTAAAAAGGAAATGACATTATGTAGCACATGACCCAGAGTTAAGTATTCCTAAATACTAGCTGTTTGTACTGGTGGTAGAATTAATACTCAATCAGGCAATTACAATATTGATAAGTTCTGTGATGAAATAAGTACAGTGAGATCCCATAGATAGGAATGGTGAGAGTGCTAGGCAAGAAGGACACCATCTACAAGTGTACAAAGTGGGGTCAAAGTATGAAGTGTCTGGGGAATTGCAAGGACCCTAAGAACTGCAAGGAGCCCAATCATCTATCGTGAAAAGGACAGTAAATGAAGCTGTTGGGCCTGGTGGGCCACATGATAAAGACTTTCCTGACCACGATAAAGAAGATGGACTTTGTCTAAATAACATGAAGAGACTGAATGTTCAGGAAATCAGATTTTTATTTTAGGAGATTTCTTTGGAATAGATCTTGAGTGGAAGAGAGAGTGGAAATGATGAGCCTAGTTAGAGACTCTTAGAATAATCCTTTAAGAAATGATGGTTGCTGGAATGAGGCAGTTATATGTTGCTGTGAAGTCTTTGGGAGCAGATTTGACTTCTTCCAAAATATAGACAAATTTTTCTAATTTAATTCTAATAATGAATATTCTTAGCAAGCTAGATCTGCAATTAGGGAGATTTCAAGTTTAATTGGAAAGAAGATTACATAATAGATTCTCTTTAAAATGTCTTTCAAATGAAGCTCAAAGACCATCTCACAGCCTACTTGTAGCTGAATATTACTCGGCTATTGCATATACGTGTCTGCAGTGCCTGTGTCAGACAGAAATAGACTTCCACATGTCTACAATGAATTAGCCTTGTGGTGCTGAGATTCATTATTCAGTATTAAGTGTTGATTTTCCAACTGATCGGAATTTTCGTTCTTTAATGATCAAAATTAGAGATGTTGGAGAATATGAGTGAATGATTGACTGAGAGTGATATTATGTAAATACCACCTAATAAAGAATAAAAATATTTTGAACAAGTCTCTTGACTTATCATCTGAGCTTTGATTTCCTTAGTCATAAAATGGTAGGAGTAGATACATTAGAAAATCTCCAAGTAATCGTTAGCCCAGGGGGTGGCAAACATTGTCTTTAATGGGTCACGCAGTAAATAGTTTCAGCTCTTCAGGATACACAGTCTCTGTTGAGGCTACTCAGCTTTGTGTTGTAGTGTGAAAGCAGCCATAGATGATGTGTAAACAGACTGGCATGGCTGCGTACCAGTAAAAATTTATTTACAAAAACAGATTGTAGGTTGTAGTTTGCTAGCTCCTGGGGCCCAAGAGGAGGCCGATAGAAATATAACATGAACCACATAGGTATATAATTTAAAATTTTCTATTAGCCACATTATAAATAAGTACAAAGCAACCAGTGAGTTTAATTTCAATACAATATTTTATCTCACCCAATATATTCAAAATATTAACATATAATCAATAGAAAAGTATTAATGAGATATTTTATTTTTTTATTAAATCTTAAGAATCTGGAATGTATGTTATATTTGCAGCACATCTTCATTTCAGCGAGTCACATTTTCAGTGTTCCACAGCCATTTGTCGCTGGTAGCTACTAGTAATTGTGACAGCCCAACTTTAGCCTTAAAAATCTATAATTTTATAAAATCAATGCAAAAATAACTTAGATGCATTATTTCAAGTGATTGAGACACTTTCTTATTCTTGCCACATATGCTGGCTAGAAAACCACTGTACTTTGAAATAAAAAAATGCACAGTAGCTCAAAAACTCGAAGTTTATTTTTCACTCATGAGAAGTTGAAAATTGCTGTTTCTGATTGATTGGTAGCTGTGCTCCACAGTGGTTCACGGGGGTCTCCATACATTTGGTCTTGGGCTCCTCCATCTTTAGCTCATGGCTTGCAAGGTCATGTGATCATTGCATGAGACCACAGACAGGGGAATGAGAATGGAGAATGGAGAAGTTCACCAGCTTCCTAACCATGTTGACTTGGAAATAACACAAAGTCATTTTGCTCAAATGTCACTGGTGAGAAGGAATCACTTGCCCCCAGCAAAACGAAGCAGGGTGAGAAAGATAGCAGAGTGGAGCAGTTGCTTTTCACTCTACACTACAGAATGGGGAGCAAGAATTGTCTGGGGAACTGTCTGAGCCACACTGTACCACTCTGTTTTTTACTTCTTATGTGGATCTCATCACATCACTGTCTTGTTGTTTTAGAAGGCATGGGCAAGGGATGGAAACATCTTTATAGCAATGAGGTAACCCAGTTCTATTTTTTGGTACAGTACTACCCTCCTATCTGACCTAATTCTGTTCCCTCACTTCCTTCCACTGTTATGGGCCTGTCTTCACTCTTGCCAGCCCTGGTTTTTCCTTTTAGTCTTTGAGCATCATGTTGATTTCCTTGGTAGATCAATGCTGGTTCCAATGTGTATATAGTATTGGGAGCTTGTTATCAATCCTGCTATTACTGGCACATCATTAATGTGCTGATTTATTCTGAAGGGAAATAAAATTTAAAGTAAAGTTATCGAAGGGCAGAGGCCAGATCTGATTCTTCATGTATTGACAGAGAAGTTTTGAAGCCATCTTCCTGGAATCATTTTACAGTGCTTTAGACTGTTTAAATAAATGACTCATTGCATAATATCTTGACTAAAAATACCAATTTTTTTTATATTTATCCTCCTTATCATTGCTTACTACAATGGGAACCCTCTTTTTTTACATCAAAAAAGGATGCTTTTGTTTTCTTCCCTTCCCAAATTATCAACATGCTTTATCAAATATTTAACCAGGGCTGTAGAAGTCCCTCTCATGAAGGAAATCTAAGAGGGGCATGAATAATAAAAGTGAGGTAAGTGAAAAGAACAAAGACACTTTTTCATTCTAACTTTGCATATTTTATCTTTTTGAAAACCTTACCATTTAATTATCATTAAAATGTCTTATTCTAAGAAGTAAAGAAATGCAAAGAATACATGCCTTTTGGATTATCAAGAAGACTAACCAAAGATAAGAAGTATCATTCTGAGGACACATAAAAAAAGAGAAAGAAATGTCTGCCTTTATATTATCTTAGGTAGGTTTGTCTTCAATTCCACAAGTCTAATTTTGTAAAATATTTAGCAATTTTTTAAAAAATTAAAATTTGAAATATTAAGAAGTTAATCCTGACAAATCCCTCTCGGATACAGAATTTAGCTATTTCTTGATATTCC
>VMDR010014572.1:0-23363 GCA_007922815.1 Macrotus californicus | reverse complement strand
AAATGTTTTAATATATCTTTTGCCACATAAAAATTTTAATTATTTATACCATTTTGAATAATTGTTGGTGAACAAATTATAAAATACATAATTTGTATATACAGACATATTCTAAAATTTATACTTTCATATGACTAATTTCCTTTTAAATAACATAAATTATATTAAAGCAAGGGATCCAAGACTATGCAGACAGGGAAGAATAATTAGAAACTTACTTAAGTAAAGATCTCTTTACACTTCCATTGTTAAGGATGGTCAAAGAACCATAGAATTTTTTCATGAGAAGGAATCTCAGAGTTCATTCAGACCAAACCTTCAACATCTCAGAAGAGGCAGACAGCATTCAGAGAAGAGATGTGTTTAAAATCATCATGTAGCTGGAGAGAAGCAGATACAGGACTAGAACATAGTCATGTAAGGGGATTTATTTAAACTCCCCTTTTGCACATTGAGGATAGAAGGCATGATTTTGCAATTGAAACCAAATAAACTTGTATATGAAAGAACATCTGGGTCTTCCTAGAACATCATGATTACCTGAACATAAGTTTCCAAAACAGAGGCGAAAAAATGTGTGGCAATCAGAAAGTAAGATTATGATGATAAAATGAGTCAGGGAATTCATTATAGTTGTAAAAATGCCAAGGCCTGACCAAAGAGTGAGAGTACTGTGACCCATTGTGACACAAGTCTCTGTCACAGGCCCCTGTGGGCAGTGCAGAACCAAATTCAAATTTGGTTCTTATTCTTATTCAAATTCTTATGTGCTCTTTGAGGACTTTAAGGATTACTTTTTTTTTTTTTTTGAGATTTTTTTATTTATTTATTTTTAGATAGAGGGGAAGAGAGGGAGAGAAATAGCAATGTGTGGTGGCCTCTCACACACCCCCTACTGGGGACCTGGCCCGCGACCCAGGTATGTGCCCTGACTGAGAATTGAACCGGCTACACTTAGATTCGCAGGCCAGTGCTCAATCCACTGAGCCACACCAGCCAGGGTGGATTACTTTTTTAAAAAAATTTTTATTGTTGACACTATTACCAATGTCCTGCATTTCCCGCCCTCCTTTGCCCACCTTCACCCAACCTCCACCCCCTTTCCCCTGGCCTTCACAACTGGATTACTATCTTTTTAAGCACGGCATGCAGTTCTTATTACTTTCCACACTGTGACAAGAAACCAGATAACCTTTCACACTGTTCTTGAGTTTATTTCCTTCATTATTAACAATTGTTCTTAAATGAGAGAATTAAATATGACTCTAGTTACAAGTTCCTTTAGAGGGCTTTAACCAAATGTTTAAAATAAAATCTTTAATCCCTTTATCTATTTGTTGAATCTGAAAATACCTGCATACGAACATATAATCACCCTTGAACACTGGGAGTCTTTCCTTTTCCACCTGCTGATTTTACTGGGATAAATTAAAATTGCAAACAATTGATGTTGAAATGTCAAGGCTAAAATGTCACAGAACTATCAAGTTCAGTAAAGTTGCATCTCCTGTTCCGAACCATCAAATGATAGTCATCAGTGTGCCTTTAAGGATGTCAATGTGATCTCATGCTGTAAGAACTTCAGGGTCATAACCTTAACATTTCCTGTCACAGTCCTTGAGTCGATTCTCATGCCCACACAGTGAAGTGAGTTTCCATTTCATTCTTGAATTCACACAGGTAAGTGGGTGGGCATATGTTCAAACTGAAAGATACATTATCACATTAATCCAAATATTTTAATCTCATTGCTCTGATTTTTTTCTTCTTTCTTTACCTACTGCCCTTCATTGCTTGGTAATAACTCAAAAAAAAAAAAAAAAAGAAAGAAAGAAAAAGAAAACTTCAGAGTCAAGAGCCAGGCTAACACCTAGGCAATGACTATCCAAGATCTTTTACTTCATGCTTCAGTATCCTTTGTAAAATGAGAGTCATAATATCTAACCCAACGCCACAGATGGTCAGAATAAGAGCACTTAAAATGCTTTGGAAGAAAGGCATAAGAATATTGTGACTTTGACAAATGATACAAAATAAGAAAATAAATAGAGCAAGTAAGTAGAAGAAATCAACAATCTTGGACAGTATTGTCTCTGGCTGTGCTCTTTTCTCTCTGC
This sequence comes from Macrotus californicus, assembly GCA_007922815.1. Lineage (NCBI taxonomy): Eukaryota > Metazoa > Chordata > Mammalia > Chiroptera > Phyllostomidae > Macrotus > Macrotus californicus. The sequence continues at coordinate 21,246 of VMDR010014572.1, read as the reverse complement.
TACCCAGTCTCAAAATGCGCTGCAGCTCCTGGGGTTTGTGTGCATGCTGCCAAACGCTATCATATTCTTTAGGGCCCAGTATTACAGGAAAACATGCAGGGACGCACTTCACTACTGAGAAACAGACTCATTTCTATATCTGCCTCCCATCTCAGACTATAAACTCTGATATTTCATGTGAACACAAAGCCTCATTTGTTTTGGTCCAAATATCCAGATATGTGGGTGGATGCATTCTACCCAGGAATGTCATTACAGTTCATATCTGCTGATTCCACAATATGAGGAATCTGACCATTGGTCACTCCCAACACAGTGTGAAGTACTTTTCTTGCCTGAAAATAGATTGCTTCCACCCCACAAAAATACATTGAAAATGAGCAACATAAAAGGCATTCTGCTGGGTACTGCAGACGATATAAAGATGGACAAGTCAGTTCTTGCTCTTGATAAGAACTTTGTAGGCCCACATTCTTAGATATAGATCTTATATTACATTCTCTTCCAAAATAGGGAAGGTGGTGATTATCTCTATCCTTAGGTTTTAGCAATGTAGTTCAGCTAAATGAATGAATAAATAGAATGGGTATTTAATGAAGACAGTTGCTTCCAGCAAGTGCCAAGCCACTTTGGCCAAAGCATGGGAGGTTCAGTGATGTTCCAAAGAGTTGCTAAGCATGTTTTTGGAACAGGAAGGACGAGACCATCACCTGCCAGAGGTCCTCTGCCCACCCACTGCCTTCGTTACTTATGGCAGCACTTCTTTAACTCATATCTTGGGACCTTTTAGCCCCTTTTTTAATATTATCAAAGGCCCCAAAGAGCTTTCACATATGTGAATGATATCTAATGGCATTTCTATCACATCGCAAGACTGAGGCATTTTCAAAGTATTTCAAGTCAAGGCAACAACGGGTACCTATGTTTGTGTTTCCATATAGACTTGAAGAAAAGTTCAAGATTTCAAGATTTCGACAGTTTATTTGAGAATAATGAGGTTATAGCTCTCCTGACAGGTATGACCAAAGATAGCTAATAAAAATTACAGAAAGATTAAGAAGAAACATTTTATTAATCTTTATAATTTTTTCTAATTTATAAAAATATACATATTGATCCTTACCTCAACTACCATAGAAAATACTAGAAAACATGCCCTGGCTGGTGTGGCTCTGTGGATTGAATGAGGACCTGTGAACTAAAGGGTCACTGGTTTGATTCGCAGTCAGGGCACATGCCTGGCTTCCCAACCAGGTCCCCAGTAGGGGGCTCAAGAGAGGCAACCACACACTGATTTTTTTTTCCCTCTTTCTTCCTCCCTTTCCCTCTCTAAAAATAAATAAATTTTTTAAAAATTTTAGAAAATACTAGAAAACACAAGAATACACATGCAGGCATTCTATATTAGTTAGCAGGGTGATAACATCATTCATTACATGTCAAATGGCCTCTGGAAATTTCTACTGTACATTAATGAGAATGGAAATGAGCTGGAAGGAGTCACTGGGAGCAGCGCTGTTAGATACAAGTTTGCGTGGGAGTGTTTTCCTTTTGTAAGTAATTTATCGCTGAAATCAGTCTGGCTGAACTGGAGTTTTGGCAATAGTGCAGACGGCAAGGCCGAGCACCAATTCTGGGAAGCTCTGAGGCACCCAGCACAGTGGGAAGCTTGCCGCACAGGAGGGGTGCCAAAGCATCAATGCTCACCTACGCCGCAAAAAGATACAACCAACCAGGTAATGAAGAAACAGCAACTCAGAAGTAACTCAGGATCATTCTGTGGAGGGGTTAGGACAAAAATCCAAACCTGGACATCCTGGGAAGGACAGACTTTCTGCAGCTTGAAGGTGCCAACCTCGGATTTCAGGCGTGTGAAGGACTATTTCTCCTGGCTCTACTATCAATACCAACTCCTTAGCTGCTGTGCTGTCTTGGAACCCTGGGAGCCATCCATACCCAACACCACCTTGCTCACCGTGTTTGCTATGGTGGTGTATACTGCCTACAGTTTTTATCCCAATCCACATCTGCCTGGCTTTGGGATTTTTCTCCAAAATGTGTGGCTATCACAGTACACTTTCTAATTGATCGGAAACTTCCTAACCTAAAAAGCTCTCACTTCTCTATACACTCTTATATCCTGGCTGATATTTGAGATAGATGTCTCTGTAGGTTCTTTTGTACATGTTACATTGTGCATCAGACCACAGATAATAAAATTACCTCATATGCCCTATTTTCTCAACTTAAATCTATGACTTTAGATATTTTTTAAGTTGGGAAATTTCATATACAATTTTTCTGGAAAGCAGGCTCATAAGAGACCTACCAGAATCATGTTTAAAATTCTCCCTTGGTATCTATTCTATAGTAAAGGATATATTTTTAAGAAATTTTTCATAAGCTACTGTCAAAAGTATCATATCCTTGTTTACAATATAAAGATGTGAATAATTGTATGAGGCCCCTAAAGTATTGTTTTTTACGAAACTACTGACACCTAAAATTCTTTGACATCAGGTGCAGAGGAACAGGCTGGACTCAATTATCTCCTTTCAGACATGGTTCATGAATTGTTTCAAATGTCTCCAAGTCTGGCTTTATAACAATTTAAAATCAGCAATATTGATTTTAGATAACCCATTAAGTATTATAATACAAAATCATTTTAGGTATAAGAAACAAAATATAATCAAAGTAAATTCAGATGTTGTGACTTGTGGTGTTTGTTGTCTTGCTTTGCATGATGCTGGAGGACAGAGCAGTGGAAAGAAAAGAAACTGCGTTTTTTCTGTACTTTCACTCAGTGGAGGAGGGAGCATGTATTGGGCTACATGAAGAAAAGCTAATAAATAGGTTTGAAGTAATAGTCTACCAGCAGGAACTCACAGCCCCAGTTAAATGCTTTGATAAGTGGCTCCTTTGCAGAGCCAAAAAAAAAAGGGTTTATTAAATTTCCTTCAAAGTGTTTATCTTAAAAACAATGACAAGTTTTTAATTCTATTGCTATATCACATATGAATACCAAAGACCAGCATTGCAGTTTTTCTCTCCTTCAATAAAAGTTAATGTTAGCAATACCGGAGGATAAAAATGTAAATAGTTTTTTGACAATTTGGACCTTTGTGTTATGAAAAAAAAATTTTCTAAAAAGAGCTAGAAAGATGTTCGGCATGCCGCATTAGTTTGCATATTTGCTTAAAAAACAAAACTGTAATTGAACAACAATAAAGTAATAATAAAAAAAAGAAATATCATGAAAAAAAAACTCGTGGTTTGAAGATAAACCATATCTGAACACGTATTTGTTGATTTTTGCAAAATAAAATTAGGTTTAATTTACAACTAAAAATGAAAATGAAAAAGACAAATCATGTCTTATTATCAGAATGGAAATAGTTTTGATCTCACAGACCCGTTGAAAAGATCTCGGAGGGGTCCCAGACCTGGCGGGCCACAATTTGAGAACCCATGTCACCGAATAATTTTAACGGCATTTCCATTTCATATTATTAACAAAATGAGTTTTCTCTGATGCATATTTTGTTCTCGTTCCTGGATCGTCCTTTGAGGACTGTTAACTCAAGGTAACCAGGGACCCCTAGCCTAGCGGAACCCAAAGTGAAAAGCCCAGGGCACTCCAAGGCCGCTGGTCTGAGGGCTGAGAACTGAAAATGCCTCCCTGAATTAGCAGAAAAAGCCCGGTCTCCAACCGAGATCAAATCAGCCACCCGCGCGCCAAGGCGGGGCCAGATCTGGAGGCTGAAGGCCAGGCTCGCCCAGCGCTCGGCAGAAGATTCCGCAGCTGGGAGAGTGAAGCGGGGCTCCCAGGAGACGCCTGCCAACTGCCCGCCGCCGCAGGTAGGCGGGCTCCGGGAGGAGGAGCGCCGGCGGACGCTTCCCCAGGTAGCCACTGGCTCCCTTTCCCACGGATCGGCTCTGCGGCCTCCCAGGATCCAGGCTGGAAGTCAGGTCTCGCGCGTTCCACGGCCGGCCAGGGTGCCCCTCCGCGAACACCAGGCGCTTCCTTGGCCCGAGAGTGGGGGCCACCCTCCAGCCCTGCGGAGATCGAGGTCCGGAGCATCTCCGATATTTGGGCGGCGCCAAGGTGGAGGTCCTGGCGGCCACAGGCACTACCCTACGACGAGGCTCGGGCAGGGGAGCTGCGGGAACATGCGCCCGGACCTGTAGGTACGCGGCCGGGCGGCTTGGCCTGGGGTGGGGGTGGGGGATGGGTGACACTGGGGGGCCAACCCCCCAAATCGGGTCCAATTCGAACGCGAGGCAGAGGGTCGCCCGCGTCAACAGGTGCCAGCTCAGCCATCGGCAGAGTCCTGGGACGCAGCATTCGTCCCCAGGCACTCTTGGGGCCGCTTTCAGGGCGTGGATCGGACCCGGGTGACCGAAACCGTGAGCGGGACACAGTCGTCCGGTGGCTTTGGGGACAATAGGTCTGTGACTCAGTTCCTGCAGAAACTCAAAGTACTGAGCCAGGGTCTTTTTTGACGAGTTTCTCTGTTTCTCTGTTTGTTTTAGTTTGTTTGATCGTTGTTGGACTATGTTTGCACTTACGCTTCTACTTAGCCTACTGCCCACAGCTACCTTGGCATTTCCTCACTGCACAACAAGCGCAGAGGCGTCTAGGCACGTGGGGGAAGAAGGTAAGCAGCGCTTCACTTTCCCAGGAAACCCTCCTGGAACCCCAAGCCGCGTTATTACAGATCTCATACTTGAAAGCGTGATATTTGAACTTACCTGCCCTCGTTAATAATAGAACCATGAAAATATTCTTTAGTTTAATTTGTGGTTTATTGGTTAAGTGCAATTTATACAAATTTATATCTGAATTACTTTTGACTAAATATATATATTTAAGACTTGGTTTGTGGTTAACTTGAATGGAGGACCTATTTCAACCTCTAAAATCAGTGAGTGCCATTTTTTAAGATGTTGCTATGTGGTAATTATAATTAGCATAATTACTTGTTCTTCCTGGAAAGAGGGAGAGAGAAGCCAAGATCTAGTCTGGACTTGTTGAGACCCTGGGCAAGTAACTTGAGGCCTTTCTGCTTGAATTTCTTTATCTGTAAAACAATGGGAGTGAGGAGTGAATGATCTCTGAGGTCCTTTTTGATTTTCAAATCTCTGAAGATAGTTAAATGGTTGTAAAATTAAGTTTGGGGCTTGCTAACTTAGGATTCCACACCTTGTGGGGTCCAGGGCATAAACAAACTCCTACCTATCTTTTAAAAGCCTAACGTAGGGGGGAAAAAAGAAAGAAAAGAAAAAGGCTTTGGCTCTCAGCATCCTTCTCCCTACTTTGTCACTGTGCTTCCTGCCCAGTTACTAGTACTTTGAATCTACTTCCCCATACATTCCTGTCCCTTATCCCTTCTCATCAGATTCTACTCTCAGCTCATTTTCAGCTGGAAAGGATCTGTTACACTAATACTCCTGGATGACTTATTAATGATTAATGTAGCTTAGTGTGTTAAACCTTCTAGGAGTGTGTGTGTATTTTAAAATAAGGCAGTTACCTTAATCCAAAGAAATCAAACCCTGATAGTAGAATTCTAGGCAATTGGACAAGCTAGCTGGTGAGAAAAGGACAGATTTCTGAAGGAGATCCTTCCTGGAACCTCTCAAGTTGTGCCACATATGTAAGTTCGCTCATATATAAGGTTGATGGCTCATTCTCAGTGGGACCAGGCACTGATCCCCAGAATACTTATGAATGTATTCATTCACACCATACAGACAAAAAGACACTCAGAAACATCACAAACTCTGGAAGGAATTTAGAGATCATACCTGAGTGCAAAAGGCTGGTGATGACATCTGTGGAAAATGTAAAAGAGGAATCCTCTATATTTAACAAACTGACTTGTTCGGTTAGTAACCACTTTATTTACATACACACTCTGTTCCAGGTATAGTAAATGTAGAAATGAAAGACTGTTACCCTAACCCTGATCAGGGAAGCAGGGTGTAAACAGAAAATCTCCATAATCTCTATGACAGAGGTAGGAACCGAGACCCAGAGAGCAGAGGAAACAGTGAGTAGTAGTAACTCTGTCTCAGGACAGTTGTGTGGCACAGAAGCCAAGGCTCTCTATCTGCAAACAAGATATAATAAATGGAAATGTAAAAAGTAACTAGGAAAATAAGAGACCTCCAGCGAAATTCTGATAAAGGCCAATGACTTAAAAGGAATTTATTTAGACAACATGGGGAAACAAGAGAGAGGAAGAGAATGAAATGTTTGGGTTGGTGGGTCTGAAACGGTGGAATGCACAGAGAGCCTCTCAAAATGGTCTAAGACAGGATAAATAAAAGAATAGAGAATCTAAGGGGGCAGATACAAAAGTGCAAATGCCATAGGGAAAATAGGATCTTTAGTGGAAGTTCAGGATGCTCCATAGGCAAGAAGTTTGGTTCTTTCAGTTATAAGCATTTTCAGGGTTACTTAGAACCCAAATAACAAAGGACAGTGTTTCTCCTAAGTCTGTAAGGGAGGCAGGGAAAAGTTTGGTAAGGCACTGAAGGTCCAAGGTCAACCAACCACTGACCAAACTGGAATTTTCACTCAAGGAAGTGGCAAACAGCTCAGGGAGGCATGTTTAATACAGGGGTAAGGATGTTTACTAGCATTAATATCACTTCAGGAACAATACAAATATTTATGCCTCTCTCTCTTTTGTATTCCTTTCAAGTTGAAAGTAGCTTTATTGAGTGCCATTTGGAGGATGGGGTATTTTTATACCTCAGATAACCCACTCGAACAGAAGACCGACAGTGAGAAGAAATATGGCACTGCTTTTTAGCCAATAAAATGTACAGATTTGGGCAAATCTCAGAAGTAGCAATACAGAGCAGATTTCCAGTTTTCCTTTCTGAAATTAGATTTCATGTAGTAAGTATAGCTAGGCGGGCGATAAATTACTGCATCACTGGTTTAGTATTTTAAACCTATACCAAGCCAAGTAACACCAGACTATACCTATGAATTGCTTCAACTGATAGAATTTTGGTCCAAGAATTCTTTCCACAATAGGAAAGTTGGCTTCATTCATTCATGTAGGAAGTACTTTTTTGAATGCCTCTTATGTGTCAGGCACCAGCATCCCTGCTTTAAAGACATTTTCCTTCTAGTGAGTGGAACAGAATGGTAACAAATAAGTAAAACATATAGGACACTAGGTGGTGATAAGTGCTATGGAGAAAAACAAAATATAATAGGGGATGGGGGTGCCAGAGATGGGTAGGTGGGGGCAGAGTTGGGGTTCAAGGGAACATTGAACAAAATCCTAAAGGAGATAAGTGAACAAACTGAAAGAAGAAAGTTCTATCCAGAGGAAACAGCGAATATGAAGGCAGGAGAGAACCAGGCATGTGGGAAGCCAGTGTGTTTAAAAACATTCTGTTTTTAATTAACAGTTGTAGAGGGTGGGTAACAAGGAGACCCGTTAGAGGGCCATGGCAAGAATCCCCATGAGAAATGATGGAGACTTGGGAAAATGTTCATTCTTTCACCATTTGGTGACAACATAAAATCCTCAAGAAGATAAGGGAGCCCTGAGCAGTGTGGCTCAGGTGTTTGGGTAGCTCACAAAGCGAAATGTCACTGGATTGATTCCTGGTTAGGTCACATGCCTGGGTTGTGGTTCTGCCCCCAGTCGGGCATGTAAGAGAGGCAAGCGATCAATGTTTCTCACATCGATGTTCCTCTCCCTTTCTTTCTCCCTCCCTTCCCCTCTCTCTAAAAATAAATATTTTTTTTAAAGGCAGACAAGGAAGAAGAAAGAACAGAAATATTTCATCACATTGGTCTGCCTTTTGGAATATTTCTTAAAACAACTATCACCAGTGATCCCATTTTAGCTTCCCCTTGGTTCAAATGGTCCATGTATGTTATTTGTAACATTAACATGAATACATTAGACTAGTGCTGGCCAATAAAAATATGTTAACCACAGCCCTGGCTGGTGTAGCTCAGTGGATTGAGTGGGGGCTGCAAACCAAAGGGTCACTGGTTCGATTCCCAGTCAGGGCACATGCCTGGGTTGTGGGCCAGATTCCCAGTGGGGGCCATGTGAGATGCAACCACACATTGATGTTTCTCTCCCTCTCCTTCTCCCTCCCTTCCCCTTTCCCTAAAAATAAATAAATAAAATCTTTAAAATATATATATACACATATATATGTATATATATATGAACCACAGAAATAACTCCTAATTTTCCAATAGCCACATTAAAAAAGGAAAAAGAAATAGGTGAAATTAAATTTAATAATGTTTTTAATTTAACCCACTATATCCAAAATATCATTTCCAATTATAAGCAATATAAAACATTAAGATATTTCACAATCTTTTTTAACTGTTTTTGAAATCCTGCGCATATTTTACTCCTCTAGCACATCTCAATTCAGATTTAGGCACAGTTTAAGTGCTCAGCAGCCTTTGTGGCTTCCGAGGCTTGTGGCTACTCTATCGGACAAAACAGCTCTCTGAGATTCAGACCTACTTGGGAAGGTGATTGAGTGAAAGGTGAAAAAGATGTGACTGTCTTCAAGGGGCTAAGAATAAATGATCTTCCTGAGGTCACTCACAAATCAGTTACTCATCTTCCAGCCCATGCCCTCTCTCGCTGGCCGCTTTAAGGTGTTCTTTGTTTAATAACAGTTAGCAGTGAGAAATACCAACACTTTTCAATTCTCAGTGAGTTTCTGAATTCCCGTCTCAGTACTGCGATCTGTATGTAGCAAGAGCTTTGTTTATATGATACCAGAACAAGTTCAAAGTTTGTGGGCTTTGGAAATGCTGCCATGGTGGGATGTCCTTGTTTTGTGTTAGCCTCTGTGTCACTCTATCTTGTTTACCATTTACCTTCCCAGAAGATATAGGGGGGGTCTGGTATAGGGGGGGCCTGGTAAAACATGGTAGACACATATTTGGGCGTGGGTGGGAGGAGCTACCCCTTTGGGAGTGGCCTTAATAGCTTTTTAATTTATTTTATAATTAATGCCTAATTTTATTAACTTAGAAAATTAAAATTTTATCAGTTTTAGTATAAACCTGATATATTAACCAACGTCATTCAAAAATTTCATAATTTTTAAAAATGTATTAATCTATAATTTTAAAACATAAATAGATCTTAGTGTTATTTAGTTCATGTCCTAATCTTATAAGTGAGGAAATAAAAGCCCAGAGATATAAGAGACTTATCCCAGGATACACAGCTGATAGCTTGAGCCAAATTAAAACCGAATCTGTGTCTTCTAACACTTGTTCCATTACTGTCCGTTACATCAGACTAATTTCTCTGCGTCCAGAAAGTAGGAAACCAACCCTCTAGGAATAGAATAGTCTGGCCTGTCATTTGCTGAAAATATAATTTTCTGGAGGGAAAAGTAGCATTTAAATAATTATTATTTATGCTCATAATTTTGGACATAATCGACTCCAGAATTTTCTGGAGTTATGCTACTATTTGTATTTCATATTTAGCGGAAATTATTTTTACTGATATTTCTTTTTATCAGATTTGAAAACCATACAAGAAAATTTGGTGTAATTTCACCACATCAGGGGAACTATTCACCCTTTCCACAATTTAAGCAGGAATTTTCTTCCTTACTCTTATTAGTGTTTGAAATCTTTCTATTTCTTTATTAGTCTTTACATCAAAAGATGCAGCAAACTCTTTCATGCATAGACATCTGCTACATAACAGATTTGATTTGGAGCTCTTCACTTCCGGTGACCTAGAAAGAGAGTGCTACGAAGAACTTTGCAATTATGAGGAAGCCAAAGAGATTTTTGTGGATGAAGATAAAACGGTAATTTGGTTGGTGATGTTAATTGTCTGGAAATTTATTAAATAGTGCTTAAGAAAATGGCACTTTCATTTATTAGAGCTTTTATGCTTTAAATGAAATCGGTATTCTGTACCTGTTATCTCTTTCTACTTCCTTAAAATGCTGATTAGCTTTAGATTTAAACCAGGCTTTATACTTAATTAACTGGACTTAGGATAATTAGCAAAGTATCATTTATGCTGTAATTTTGTGTGTTTAATGTCTATTATATTCAAAACAGTCATGAAGCAGAGTTAATTAAACTTCAGAATACAATTTGAGTGAGTTCTCTGACACAGACGTTAATCATTCGAAACTTAGAGCAATTTTTTCGGTCAGTGACCTCTCCTTTTTCATTACTGTTCTTAGATTTCAAGCATTGACAATCTACTGTGTGCTAAGCACTGTGCTAGGGACTGGGGATACAAAATACGTAGCCCCTGCACTCAGAAGGGTATTGTTTGGTATGTCTGTAATTTAAGGGAGAGACTTTTAGAAGTTCTCTCTTCAAATATAACTCAAGGCTGCCTGTTAATCTTGAAAAGGACAAAACAGAGATAGCACTGTCTTTGTTATAATCTAGCATATTCTCAAAGAATGTTAAGTGACCCAAATTCTTTACTTCGGTAGATTAAATGACCCCAGCTCCTTTTTCCCTTCCTCAACAGTTCCATTTTATTTTACGCTTTGGTCAATAAGAACCTCTCTAGCTAGCCTTCAAATGCAGGTATTAACAGAACTTAGTTCTTTTTCTTTGTTTTTCCCCTCAACAGTGCCCAGGCTTCATGCTAATATCTGCCACTTGTGTTAGAGAAGGAACACAAAGTCAACATTTTTTAATGCTGCCTGTTGAGATTCATTCTGTTTTTCCCAAACCCATTTTATAATTTCATCATGGCTCCTTAAAATCTGCATCCATCCTCAAGCAACAGCCAAATCAATAAACACTTTTCAATAAAAGCTAGCAAACTGAGGTCCCACCTAGCGTAGAAAACTTCAGGCTCCTTTTCAGAAATGAGTTTCCTGCCTCAGCTTCCATCTTTGTTACTTTCACAGACTCTCCAACGCGATAGTTTCCCCTGAGGCCTGAATGGGAGCTCTGGGCAGGTGAGGGGAAAACAGCAGGGTACAGTGGTAGAGAGGGTACGCTGGAATTGGTCTAACAACCCCGACAAATTCCAGAGTTGGAAGGAATAGGGGTGCATGGTAGTGCTTCAATTAGAGTGAGTCACATCCTTTAGCTTGAATAACTGGTATCTTACCTGTGGCACATGCAAAAATTTACCACCCCTAGTTTAGGTCATTGGGACCAAATGAAATGATAATAAAGAAATTAAATAAACTTTGAAAATTTACTTTTCTCTTAGATGGCATTTTGGCAGGAATATTTGATTAAACAACCAACCACAAAATCAGGTAAGACAAGAATTGATTAAATGTTTTTCCCACACCCTCTCTTTTATAATACATTTCATTTTCGTTGTTTGAGTTTGGTTATTGCTCAACATTCTTGTAAACCCAAGGAAGATTTCTCAATTACACACTGGGCTATCTAAGATAGAGAAGGTCACTTTCATGTATTTGTACACTGAAAATCAAGTTTGGTGAGATACTGGAGGAATGAGATAATAGGCTTAAAAATGCTTTAAACAGCTCAGCTAAGTCAAGACTTGCGTAGAATAAAAGTTGTACTCCTTTGGTTTCAAGTAGTAAACTGTTTTAATTTTTTGTCTTTGTTTACCATTAGAAGTTAATGGAATATGTATGCTACTGAGTAAGTTAAGATTATTAGCCAGAATGAAGTAACTTCTACAGTGGCTCAGTTCTGTCTTTTATCTATATCGATCATCTCTAGCCGACTTTTAGGTGAATTTTTTGCCATCTATTCTTTCATTCCACTTAGGTAGGGCCCCAGCTTACAGGGAGACGATATTTCATATATACACTTGAGTTGCTCGATACATTTATCTTAGTAGTTAATATCAAAGTGCTATCTAGTGGATCAAAATTTGTATTTATTCTACTTAGTCTTTTTTTAAAGTATGTGTTATTGATTGTGCTATTACAGTTTTCCCAATTTTTCCCCCTTTATCCCCCCTCTGCCCTGCACCCCCCAACCCTCCAGCATCCCCCCACTTAGTTCATATCCATGGGTTGTACATATAAGTTCTTTGAATTCTCTGTTTACTACACCATTTTTGACCTCTCCCAGTCTATTTTATACCTACCAATTATGCTTTTCCCTGTACCTTTTCCTCCTTATTTCGCCCCTCTCCCTCCCCACTGAAAACCCTCCATGTGATGTCCATTTCTCCAATTCTGTTCCTGTTCTAGTTGTTTACTTAGTTTTTGTTTTCATTGTTTTTCTTTTTTTAATATTCATTTGTTGATAGTTGTCAGTTTGTTGTCATTTTACTATTCATAGTTTTGATCTTCTTCAATTTCTTAGATAAGTCCCTTTAATATATCATGTAAGAAGGGCTTGGTGATGATGAACTCCTTTAACTTAACCTTATCTGGGAAGTACTTTATCTGCCCTTCCATTCTAAATGAAAGCTTGGCTGGATAAAGTAATCTTGGATACAGGTCCTTGCTTTTCATGACTTGGAATACTTCTTTCCAGCCCCTTCTTGCCTGTAAGGTTTCTTTTGAGAAATCAGCTGATAGTCTTATGGGCACTCCTTTGTAGTTAACTCTTCTTTTTCTCTTGCTGCTTTTAAGATTCTCTCTTTATCTTTAATCTTGGGTAGCTTAATGATGATGTGCCTTGGTGCGTTCTTCTCTGGGTCCAACTTCTTTGGGACTCTCTGGGCTTCCTGGAAGTCTATTTCCTTTGCCAGATTGGGGAAGTTTTCCTTCATTATCTGTTCAAATAAGTTTTCAATGTCTTGCTTTTGTTTTTCTCCTTCTGGCACCCCTGTAATTCGGGTGTTGGAATGTTTAAAGTTTTCCCAGAGGTTCCTAAGCTTCTCTTCCTTTTTTTCTGTTCCGGTTGGATGTTTATTTTTTCCTTTTGTTCCAAATCATTGCTTTGAGTCCTGGTTTCCTTCCTGTCACTGTTGGTTCCCTGAATATCTTACTTTATTTCACTTTGGGTATCTTTCATTTGTTCTTTCATTTTTCAACCAAGCTCAATCAGATCTGTGAGCATTTTGATTACCAGAGCTTTAAATTCTCTATCAGATAGCTTGGCTATCTCCTCATTGCTTAGCTCTCTTTCTGAAGTTTTGCTCTGTTCTTTCATTTGGGTCATATTTCTTTGTCTCAGTGCACCTGATACATTGTAAGAGGGTGGGGCCTTAGGTATTCACCTGGCAGGGCACCCTCCTTGCTGCGCTGCAGCACTGCCTGTGAAGAAGGAGCCAGACAGGGAAGAGTGGGGCTCGCCTGCTTGTCTCTACCGCACTTTCCAATGGACCCTCGTGTGAGACTGGGAGTTTCTCCTACTGTGGCACCCCCCGCCATAGTCCATAGTCAACCCTGAATTTCAGTTTCCTGTTCAGCTAGCGCCACCCGCAGGGTCTGCCTCCTCACCCTTGGGTCTGCTGCCTTGCCCTAGGTTCTCTCCATCTGCCCATCTTACTGGTCTGATTGGTCTGATTGACTGTTTCTTTCATTCCTTGGTTGTTGGAGTTCCATGCAGTTTGATTTTCTGGCACTTCTGGTTGTTTATTGATTTTAGACTGGTTGTTATCCTCCTTTTGGTTGTGTGAGGAAGCAAACAGTTTCTACCTACGCCTCCATCTTGGCCAGAACTCTCTACGTAGTCTTGAATATTATCCATTTCATATGACCTATTTAAAAGGAATGAAACAATAACTAGGGGTTCTAGGAAGTGTCATTTAAAAATTCTTTAGGTCACATGCCTAGCACAAAGACTTATTAAAAAATCAATAATAAGCCCAGCCAATATAGCTCAGTTGGTTGGAGCTTTGTCCTGTGCACCAAGGGATTGCTGGTGCTATTCTGGTCAGAGCACAAGCTTGGGTTCTGGGTTTAGTCCCTGGTTGGGGCATGTGCTTAAAGCAGCTGATCAGTGTTTCTCTGTCTGTCTGTCTGTCTGTCTCTGGAATAAATAAATACATTTTAAAAATAAGATAAAATAAGCCCTGGCCTATATGGCTGAGTTGTTTGGAACATCATCCCACAGCTGAGAGGTTGCAGGTTCAATTCACAATCAGGACACATGCCTAATTTGCAGGTTCTGCCCCCGGTCCAGCATGTACAACCCTTGGTCTGTACACATAAGATTCTGGGTCCAGCTGGATCCCTGGTATGGGTGCATGTGGAGAGAGCTAGCCGATGCTTCTCTCTCACATCACTGTGTCTCTCTCTCTTTCTCTCCCCCTTCCTTTCTCTGTCTTTAAAAAAAGAAGAAAAAAGCAAATGAAAAAAATTTCTTTGGGTAAGGATAATAAATAAATAAATAAATAAATAAAATAACTCAATATTAATTATTCAATGCTTAATACTGTGCTTAGACTCAGGGTTAAATTTATTGAAATCACAGGTGGTGCTTTTCAGTTGTTATATTTATGTTACTTTAATGATTTTTCTTAAGGTGGTAACCGTGAGAAAATTGATGTTATGGGCCTTCTGACTGGACTAATTGCTGCTGGAGTATTTTTGATTATTTTTGGATTACTTGGTTACTATTTTTTTATCACTAAGTGTAACAGACAACAGCATCCAGGGTAAGTACCAAGTGAAAATATTTAATTCACTATTATACATTCTGTACTGTTATATTTAAACGGATTTCATTGTTAACATCTTATGTTATCATAGTACATTTGTAAAACTAACAAACTGACATTGGTACCTTACTATAAACTAAACTCCAGACCTTATTTAGATTTCCCCAATTTTTTCATTATTGTCCTCTTTCTGCTCTAGAATCTAATCAGGATCATTGCAGTTAGTTGTCATGTGTCCCCAGTTTTCTCTAGCATATGATAGTTGTTTGGGTGCCTAATTTAACACAGATGAAAAACTGTGAGAAAAAGGGAGAGAGAGAAACATCGATTTGTTGTTCCACTCCCTTATGCATTTATTGGTTGCCTCTTGTATACGCCCTGACCAGAGATCAAACCCCCTATCTTGTTGTACTGGGGCAACACTCCAACCAACTGAGCACCCAGCCAGTGCCTCCATATTTTCTTCCTGGGCAGGAGGCAGATACCAGTGTCCCCACATTATTTCCAGAGGGAAAAAGTCCCATAGTTTACTCTGAGTCACAGCATTATCAGACCTAGCCAGATGGCTGTCCAAATAGAAACAGCATTAAGTAGCTTCTAAATTCAATTATTTTTACTGATACTTTAAATTAAATAAAAATTAATAAAATAAAATAATTATGCCCTGGCTGGTGTGGTTCAGTGGATTGAATGCCAGCCTGCGAACCAAAAGGTTGCTGGTTTGATTCCGAGTCCAGGACACATGCCTGGGTTGCAGGCTAGGTCCCCGTTAGGGGGCACGCAAGAGGCAACCACACATTGATGTTTCTCTCCTTCTTTTTCTCCCTCCCTTCCCTTCTCTAAAAATAAATAAGTAAATACAATCTTTTAAAAAAGAGAACACAATGTAAAAAAACGTAATAATTACCATTTCAGGATAATAGCTTAATAATACCTCATAAACATAAAACTATAATTGCTTGCATAGTAGAACTTCAACATACTTATAGGAATAAAAAGTTATTCTCTTCCATATTATCTATATTATCTTCTCAGTAGATACAGATGAGTAAATGTAGAATAATGTTATTCAAAAAAGGCACCAGATGCTAAACAGCCTATTCAAAAGTGATGCTTATATTCCCCTATTCACACTTTCAAATGAAGTGAACAAGTGCGTGGTGGTGACCAGGTGGTGGAAAAGTTGTGGGCAGAGATGTTGGTCATGGTGGGTAGAGACGATGGTCATGGTTGCACAATATTGTGAGTATAATTAATACCACTGAACTACACATGTAAAAATGGTTAAATAGAAAATTTTAAATTATATATAATTCGCCTCAACAAAATTTTTTTCTTTACTGTTTTAAGGTAGGAGTTTAGGGCAACAGATGCAGAATTAGGGTTCATCTGCTGGACGATAAAAGCTGAAGCCGTGAGAGTAGGCAAGGTCCGAGAGAGATGAAGGAACAGAAGGCTCGCCCTGGCGGCTGTGGCTCAGTGGACTGAGTGCTGCCTGCCAGCCGAAGGGTCGCTGCTCTGACTCCCAGTCAGGGCATGTGCCTGGGTTGTGGGCCGGGTCCCCAGTGGGGGGCACACGAGAGGCAACCACACAGTGATATTTCTCTCCCTCTCTCCCTTCCCCTCTCTAAAAAATAAATAAATGAAATCTTTTTAAAAAAAATTAGTTATACTTAATGTTACTACAGTGTAATGCTGTACAGCTTACAGATCACTTTTATATCTTTTGTCTCACTTTGATCTTCACAGCAACCCTTTGAGTTTTAGGGGAAGTTTCAAACTAGGACTACCAAATATTCTCCAATGTTGGGATTAACTTTCAAATACTAAAGTACATTTGAGTTATTTGTTTTCTTTCCATATTTTGCAAGTCTGGAAATGGAGAAAGGGTGAGGAAATATTTGAGAAAGAAGAATGAAAAATAAGATCATTGTCAGAAAAGTGTGTCACATTCCTCTGTAAAAATATACCAAGCAATGGGAAACAATATCTTTTCATTTCTTAGTTTCCTTATTTAATGAAGTAAAATAGGTGTACTATGATGTCCATTTATTTGAGATGTTATTGGTGAGTACTTTCTGATTTCAGTCATTTGTGTATAAGAAATAGCTGTGTAAATATTTAATGACTTTGATGCAATTATTACATTGTTTCTATATCTGCACTTTTGAAAATCGACATGGAAAAATTTATTTGTTGAAATAAAAGATCTTTCTCTCCTGTTCCCTATAAGCAAACAAATAGAACTTTTCATCACAAGCTACTGAAGGAGCAAGTGACTAGCCTACCAGGAAAGCATCCCAGACTTCTGGCAGAGGACTTGTGTTGAGCCCTCTCAGGAGACTTGTGATGCTCTCAGTCACCTCTCAGCTATCAAAGGGCTGATTACCCAGTTCCTAGGTTTGCACAGATCTTTTCCCTTTTCTTCTCTCCTTCCCTCCAACTTCAGACCTCATTATTACCTCCAAAGGAAAGGGTGTTTTAAGGTGCAAACTGACTGATTTTGTTTGTAAAAGTTTATAGATTTTTGAGTATGCTAAACTGTGTCTTGTTGGGAAGGATATTGTAAATATTGACTAGAGGTTGGGGATTACCTATGAATTGTAATTATCTTGTTAGCCATAACTATAGGAAGTCAATTCATGTATAGATATGTCATAGACAGCCAGCTTCACAATCTAAACAGATCAATTTACTAAAGTTTAAATTATCATTTTGTAATTTGCAAGTGAGCAGGGAAGAACATAGGTTTAAAACATCAGACCCATGTTGCATTTCAATTTTCATTGGCTGGTGTAGCTGACAAAGTTTGTGAAAATGGTGGGACTAGAACTAGGCCATGTTAAAAAAAAATTGTTGGAGCTCTGGCTGGTGTGGCTCAGTGGAATGAGGGCGAGCCTTCGAACTAAAGGGTCACCACTTTGATTCCCAGTCAGGGCACATGCCTGGGTTGGAGGCCAGGGTCCCAGTTGGGGGCGTACAAGAGGCAACCATACGTGGATGTTTCTCTCCCTGTCTTTCTCCCTTCCTTCCCCTCTCTCTAAAAATAAATAAATAAAATCTTTAAAAAATAATTTTGGGACTTAGATCAATGGAGTAGGGAAAAGACAGTCTGAGAAAAGAAACCATACCAATGGAAACACAGAGATGGGACAGAATTTATTGCACTTACTGAGTGTAAAGGAGGCTACTTGGGCAAGAGAAGAGAGCTATAAAAAATAAGGCGAGGCCAGAATAAGGAAGGCTTGAAAAGAAGGCACAGTATTTGGAACTCTAGTCTGTGGAAAGAAGGCTGCTGGTTAGACGGTTGCAGAGAAGAATGATGTGATGGAAGAACTGTTTAGGAGGGATTTGCCCACCAGGCAGTGGGGCAGGGGAGGAGGACCAGAGAAAGGGACAGACATCAGCTGTTGTGATTATCTGTTGCATCAGCTTCCTTGGCTTGGTGTTGTGCTGCCTTTCAACATAGCCTGGGTTTGGTTTCAAACCATACTTTGAAAAAGTTTTCATCCAGGAGCGGGAGAAAAGGGGAAGTAGCCTGTTTTTGAGTTCTTATTATAGAAGTAGCTATTATTATCCCCAGTTTACAGAGGAGGAAACTGAGTTAGGTAACTTGCCTTTGGTCACAAAGCTAAGAAATGACAGGAGCCAGTATCATATCCATGTCTGACTTTAAAGCTCTTGCTCTTTCCACTATATCAAGACGCTTTCTGTTGTTAGAAACTTAGAAAACTGTTATATTAATAAATTGGGTTCAACTTTTATAAAAACAGTCAGTTGGATTTTTAAATATTGCCATCTTAACCTACCAGTGCTGCCTTTTCTAGACCTAACTGCTGTTTCTCTGTTTAGTTCTTCAAGGGGCAGGCAGACTCCCTCCATCATTTTCAGAAGACATGAGGAGGCTGCCTTGTCTCCATCACCGCCTTCAGTGGAGGACACAGGATTACCTTCTTATGAACAGGCAATGGCACTGACCAGAAAACACAGTGTTTCACCGCCGCCGCCATATCCTGAACCAGCAAAAGGCTTTAGGGTATTTAAAAAGTCTATGTCGCTCCCATCTCACTAAACCCACCTTGCCGTCCTGGTGGTCCAGGAGATTCATGTTATTTGAATGGTTCATTTCCCTGAACCATAAAGACATGTCAGTTCAGCCCTTTGTGACAAACTGCAAGACATAAAGGAGGAAGAAGCACAAGTAGTACACCACAGAAGTTCTGTCAATATCTTGGACTTGAACTTGATCATGATCAGCTTGATAAGAAAATTGGACTCTATATTCTTATAGTTAAGAGAGAGCACATTTTTTTTGTTTATTTTAATTGTTCCCAAAAAATCTGTACTATGGATGTCATAGCTAGAACTGATGAAATAGCTGTATTCTTTGTGCAGATAAATAGACTTTTTTGTGTTGAATATTAAAAAAGTAAGAATTCCTAATCATTAGATTATCCCAAGTCATACCATTGGGCCCACTCTTTATTAGAATTCCTGATTGGTGGCAAATATTTCACAGAATGTGACATTTCATTATAAATTTGTGGTCTTAATATAATGACTTGGTTTTATATTTTAAATTATTGCATAGCATTCACTGTATTTTGCAGGTTTTAAACAACTCTGTTTAAGAGTTGTTAACTCTTACTATCCATCATGTTTCATTATGAAGAGTGGGATCAGTAATTTTCTTTAAAAAAAAAAACACTCGCTAGGGAGTTAGATCTTCAGAAGATTGCAATGGCGGGAATTTGCAAGAGTGGTTATACTAACAAATAAATAGGTCTCAAATCTAGGAGTGACTAGGACTTGATAAAGTTATCCATATTACTGATGAGTAGACACACCTATTTCATTATTAAATTAGCTATATATAACTCTATCCACATATAATTTATCTTGAAAATATATTGAATTTTCTATATAATAGCTTGAGAACTTAGAAAAAGTAATCTGTTTTTCTGCTTTTAAAATAATATTAATTAAAGTTACAAGCAATCCCTTGTATCTCTTAATGTCCAGACACACAAAAAACACAGATAACCATTTCACCTTATACTTTGTCTCTTTGTTTAATCGTATATGTGACCAGTGTCTCTTTATGAATGTAGTAGAGTATAAGCTATAAACCTCTGGAGTGAGTGTGTGTGCACAAATTTGTGTGGGTGTGAATGTGTGAATTCGTTTCCTCTTTGCAGGAGCTGAAGAAATACAACTATTAAATTTAATAATGAGATCCGGAATCAAGAAAGAAAGAGAGAGAGAAAGGAAGAAAGAAAGAAAAAAAGAGAGAAATATACTTCTGAGAAATAGAATAGAAAATTCTGTTCTTTGTTTTTACCAGGCATTGCATTTTTCTATTTTTTAAGATCATTTGTAAGATTGTAGTTTATTTTATAATTTTTACAGAGGTGAGACTAAAACCCACATACATTTGATAATTCCTCCCAAACAATGTTTAGAAGGTATATATAACTTCTCGTGGCACTACGTGTGTGCATCTCTCCTTTAAGACAGCATGATCTTAAGGCAGGTAAAAGCCGTATCCTAACCATTGCATCTGCCAATGACATTGCCCTTTTAGATTCTTGTGTTTCTTCGTTTGCTTGTCGCAAAGAAATCATCTAGAAGACACTTACATTACCTATAAAAATTTCACTATTAGTCATACCTTAGCCTTACTAAGCACTTTTTCTCATGTAACGTTGCACCTTGCACTTTGCATTTGCTTTGACCCTCTTTAAAAGGTCAGAGGCAAACTTACTTTGCTCACCTTCGAACAGTCAGACTGAGGTATAGAAGGATAACATGTTGAGAGCTAGGTTTAGAATGAGCAAGCACACTTTCCAGGCCCATCTTGTACCTATAGATTAGACTGTCTCAAATTATGAAATCCAGGGATATTGTTACTTAATTCTAAATCTGTATGAAAAATGTATAAGCATTTGTCGCATATATAAATGTATATAGGTACATATATATGTGTATTGCCACACATATATATTTCTTAGGATGACTAGAAATATAAGACATGATATATCTCATTGAATCGTAATTTGAAATGCTCTGTGAACTTGTTTACTCCCATTGATTCACAAGAGCCTAACTGAAAAGCTCACTTCGGCACCTGTGATAACCCCTTTCCCCACAGGAGCAGCCTAGATATGTCACATGCCATTATTTAGTTGCTCCCACTTAAATGAATGAACCTAGAATTCATCATTAAGGTTGTGGAATAACTGATATTTGTAGAGCACTCAATGTTAACTTCATAATACTTTAAATATAAAAAAGAAACTGATAGAACCATAATCAACAAATGCTTATAAGTGATTGAAAGAAAAATATCTCAATGTAAAATTTTGACGTGTATTTCTATCTCATCCACCCTTCTCTATTCCTGTTATATTTTTGGTGGTGGATTTCTTTGTTTGATCTGTTCTGTGTGTGCTTCTTGCCCAGGCAACTGATTAGTGTTAACCATTAAGTCTATTTTGACAAAAAGTTTTATGTTTAATTAGATGAGCTTCCCCCTCTATTACAATCAGGAAGTGAATGGAATATGGGTATAAAAAGGAAATTGGACTAGAAAAAGAGAAATACACATTTATAAGGTTATACCTTCAGTAGAATAGATAATTCTACATAGAATATTCTCCTTTCAAAATGAAAAAAATTAAGGAGA
>VMDR010014571.1:0-23359 GCA_007922815.1 Macrotus californicus | reverse complement strand
TATCTGAATAATCATTTTGTGTGCACACACACCCATACATGAAAAACAACCTCAAAAGTGTCTATAAAGTCACTTTCAAGACAAGACTTTTGAAGAAAGAAAATTTGGATGATTTTTTCCTTAGAAGTACCTATCATACCTGGACTACATAGCAAAATGTAAACAAGAATTGTGAGAAATCAGCAATTAGATTCTAAAATAAATAAATTGTACAATAATGTCAACAATGGAGGTGACCTAGCTACATTCCTTTTTTTCTCTTGAATTCAGTCAAATTTAATTGTATGGAGAGACACATCTAAAGGTATCAATGATCTGGTTTGGCTTACAACATTCCTACTCCGTTTCACTTAAAATTTAGTTAACATAAATTTTGGAAATCATATGTCTAAATAGAGTTGAAGCCATGTTACCCAGTGGCTTTGGAGCAATAATTTGTCACTTACTGGGGAAAAAGGGCAGGCAAATAATCATTAGAAATAATTAAATTAAATTTTATTGTAACATAAATACACACACAGATTAGTATTCTCCATGTTCAGAAATTCATTATGTAAAATTTCCAGTTTTTTTATTTAAAATGGTCCAAGAACATAAATGCACTAGCAAAGCAATCAAATACAGAAACTGTCAGCTGGTCTTCCTTATCTCCGTCTTTTCACAGGTTTTGCTCAGACCCAGACACCCTTTCGTAGTGACTCACTTTAGGATCTTCCCATCACATTCAATATGGTTTTCATAGAAACAAGAATGGATCTTCTACTGTATTTGATGTATAGGTAGATGTGCACATGTCAAAATATAAAATAAAAATATATATTTAAAAATCCTAATGAAGTGTAACCTTAATTCCATCTCTATGCCAACACCATAAATAAGTAACTTTATAAATTGTCCAAACTGATTTCTGCCCATTTAAGTCCTTGATGTATGCAGCAAATCACCAAGACTCAAAGGAAGGAAGGGAAGGAAGCGGAAAAAGAAGGAAGGAAGGAAGGAAGGAAGGAAGGAAGGAAGGAAGGAAGGAAGGAGGGAAGGAAGGAAGGAAGGAGGGAAGGAAGGAAGGAGAGGAGGGAAGACAGACATCACATGAGTTTAGGCTTCACTATTGTTTTACCTATGTTATAACGTACAATATCGAATAGCATATATATAGGAGTGATGTGCCAGTACCAGCTCCTACAGGCTCATAAGAGTCAATTCTCAAATTTTCAGGAAGTTTACAAGTCAATCATTAAACACAGCCATTATCAAAAATTTAATTATATAAACGTAAAATTAAATAAATTGCATAAAAAGCAAAGGTAGTAAATACTCAAAACTCATCACTTCCAAGTGCATGTTATGTCCTAATATCTATGCCCTTGGAGTTACTTACATTTATTATATATTTATAGTGGAAATACCCAACTGATATCTCTTCCTAACTCTTCTCAGTGATGTTACACTGGTCCCTTGAAATTGGGAATGGTAGAAGCATTATACCATGGAGACCAGAAAATGAAGCAGAACAGGTTGCTGCTTTTGGGGTGAGGGGATTGGGGAATGCAGTTGTTAAATATTTGCCAGCATACCATTGTATATGGAACATAATACATTACTAAAATATGTACTATAAATATTTTTGTCATGTTCCTAAGGTATTAAAATTTATTTCTGGACACTGAACCTTCAAAATATTCCTGTAGGTCATTTCTAAATGCATTACCCCACTGTACTCAAAAAGAAGAATAGTACTTAGGTAGGCGTAATGAGAAATCAATAAAACATTCTGTCTTCCAGTCCAGACTTGATTCATTGAGTTTTATTCCATTAATTGTTAAAAATAATTGTCAACATATATTTTCAATCACTGGGTGAGAGATACAACTTCATGTTCCATTTATATAACATTGATAAACAGGATTGAAAACATGTTCCTATAAGAACATATCAAAATAAACACAATTGAAAAATAAGAAATAATAGTCCCCCTTCCTCTCAACCTCAGCTCCCTATGAGTCATTTTATTTCTTAGAAGATATTTTAGTTATCTTCTCCAGACTTATACTGGGCCAACTGGAATAATGGGTGGAGAATTGTGCCTATAAAATCAAAGTTGGTTTGTATAAGGAAGAACAAGGTTATATTTAGGAGAAAGTAAAAAATCAGGTGATCTGGAAAAAGTGTGGTGACATGATAGGCTAGAGTTTTGAGAGACACATGGGAAAGACATTTGAGAAATAGCTGCCAGTGTTAGCAATAGCACTAAATAAAAGAGATTTTAGAGATTAAGGTCAACAATAAACATTTATTGATTACTAATTATGCATCAGGCAATTTTCTAAGTGGCTTACATGTATGAACTTAACTGAATCTTCCTAAAAAACCCTATAAGACACTATTATAACCTTAAAAACCTCTGTTTTACACATGAGAAAACTCTGGAGCATTGAAAATTTGTACATCGCAAAAATCAGTTGAAAAGTGGAAATTAGAATTAATACCCAGGTAGTCTGCCTTTTAGCTCTTTCACTTAACCTTTAGACTGTAGATAGTTTACTTTAAAAAATGTGCTTTCTAGTCATGTCAAAAACATTTACAGAAAACATCAACAAACACATTGAACTTTCCAATACTTTTGGAATTAAGATTTGTGTTTCTATTAATCAAGTTAGCATGTTTGAACTGGCCTCAGTGGAGTGCAGTTTTATTCAGATTATACAAGCAAGATTAAAAGAAGCTGAAAACCAATGTCCTAGTCGCTGTGAAACTCAAGGAAAATCAAATATAAAATGAGTTGAGCTACTTAATGTGCTGCGGCTAAGAAAATTTGACGATCTTTTCACTACAATGTGGGTTATTTTTGGGCAGCTTATAGTTACATCAAGTTGCACATCAGAAGCCTGCACATACATGGTCTCCAACTCTTCTTTTAATAGTGGAATTATGAGAGAAAACCCTTCTAGGCTGAAGACTTAAGGAATATAAATTCAAACTTTATTTTGCGTTTGGAAAGAACTCTTGAAAATAAAGCCTAACCTTCCTAGGCATATGCTATCATTGGGGAAAAAAACATCCACTTCATTTGCTTGTGGCCAAAAGTTCAGTCTTTGACCTGTACTCAGAGGTTTATGTGCTGGACATGCTGGAAATTAATGAAGTGCATACTCCATTTAAGCGTTAGCAGCAGCGTACCAGGAGAAGGCTAAAGGAAAATTGAGGGATGAACCTGGGCTCAGGGGGAAAAAAGGTAGAATATTCTGATTTTGAAATCTTTCCCTTTTCTACAGTCACCCTCCTCAACCCTAAGTCCTTTAAGCTTCTTTCCGTAAAGGGAATGGCATCTCATAAAACTTAAGATGTTACCAATTATAAGATGGACCACTGGTTCACATACAGCTATTTGTTTATTTGTTTAATTCTTTAACATTTTTTATTGTTTAAACTATTACAGTTGCCCCGATTTTCCCCCTTTGCACCCCTACTACCTAGCCTGCCCTACCTTCCCATAGTCAATCCCCACACCCTTGTCGATGTCCATGGGTCATACATATATGTTCTGTTTCTAACCCCTTCACTTTCTTTCAACCAGTCCCCCCACCCTCTCCCCTCCTACAGCTGTCAGTCTGTTCCATGTCTCTGTGCCTCTGATTCTATTTTGCTTGTTAGTTTATTTTGTTCATTAGATGGTACTTGTCTTTCATTGACTGGCGTATTTCACTTAGCATAAAAGTCTTCTATGACTCAACACCAGGAAGACAAACAAGCGAATTAAAACATGGGCAAAGGACCTGAATAGATACTTCTCCAAGGAGGACATACAGATGGCCCATAGACATATTAAAAAATGTTTAACATCACTATCCATCAGAGAGATGCAAATTAAAACCACAACAAGATATACCTCACACCTGCCAAAATGTCTACCATTAATAAATCAACAAACAAGTGCTGATGAGGATGTGGAAAACTAGGAACCCTAGTGCACTGTTGGTGGGACTGAAGATCGATGAAACCACTCTGTATAACACTTGGACTTTCCTCAAAAAATTAAAAATAGAACTGCCCTTTGACCCAGCGATTCTACTTCTGAGAATATATCCAAAGAATCCCAAAATACCAATTCAAAAGAATACATGCACCCCTGTGTTCATAGCAGTGCTATTTACAATAGCCAAGATGTGGAAACAGCCTAAGTGCCCATCAGTAGATGAGTAGATAAAAAAGCTATTGTACATTTATACAATGGAATACTACATGGCAGTAAAAAAGAAGGAAATCTTACTTTTTGTGACAGCATGGATGAAACTAGAGCTATTTTTTAAATCAGCTAATTAAACTGATACAGTACTTTCTTATAACTTAGAATTTTTATTTTATACTTGTTGAAAAAGTTACGTTCATATATGCATATAATGCTTTTCATATTTCATGCTACTGTGCTAATAAAAAGTGAAAATAGAGTAAAAAACAAATTGGCAAAGGAATTCCAAACCTTCAGAGGATCTTACTCTTTGGATCACTTCCAACAAGGAATCATTAACACCTTGTCTTCCCATGAAATATCATTCTCTGTGCCATCTGGAGCATTGGTGATGCCCTTAAAATGTGCCCCAATATTGTCTTTGGGGTCTTCTTACAAGTTTCTGACATTCTACAGGTTTTGAGGTTGGTGTTTTCTTGAAGTGATGCTGACAATGAAAGGTTCCAGGTAACAGCCAATACTTTCTGCTATTGACTGAATGTTTCTGTCCCCCTGAAATTCATATATTGAAACCTAATCCCCAAAGTATTGACATTTGAAGTTGGGGTCTTAGGGGTGTGAGTGGGTCTTGAAGGTGGAGCCCTAATAACACAGAACCCAGACACCTTGCTTCTACCCTGTGAAGACACAGCAAGATGACAGCTGTCTGTGAACCAGGAACTGGCTCTTCATCAGACTTGATATCTGCCTGTGCCTTGATCTTGGACTTCTCAAGCTCCAGAACAGTAAGGAATAAGTGTTTCTGTTGTTTATAAGTCACCCAGACTATGGTATTTTTGCTATAGCAGACAACTATCCTAATAAAAATAGACTAAGACACTATGGACTAAGGCACTATCCTATTAAGGTGCTTATCCAGTTTATGATTGAGACTTTGAGGGTTTTAGTTTTCCTGTCATAGAGCCAGAAACAACATCGAGGTCAAGTATATTCACACAACGCACATCACTTCCCTCTGATCAGAGTCCACTTGAAGATTCCATTGACTAGAAGACATACCCCGATTTCAGAGAAATAAACATATGGGCAATGTTCAGCTTAGAGTTGATGACATTAAGTGTGTGACTTGCTCTCTGTTAACTTGGGCAAACTATATTAGGCATTGTGCCACAGTTCTGTAGTGGTTAGAGTGAGACAACTGCTGATGAACTCATCCTGTATCTGTGACTTTCCTTTCATAAGAATAGCAACCTTCCTGCCCTCAAAATCCATCACATTGGCATCCCCTTCACTGTCCTCTACACTTGGATCTAAAAACAGATTTTAGTGTTAGCAAAATTGGCTTCCCCAATTTATCCTCCCTTGGACAGAGTACATTTTGTAAACCCTCTCT
The DNA here is from genome assembly GCA_007922815.1 of Macrotus californicus. Classification (NCBI taxonomy): domain Eukaryota; kingdom Metazoa; phylum Chordata; class Mammalia; order Chiroptera; family Phyllostomidae; genus Macrotus; species Macrotus californicus. Next base: position 17,780 of record VMDR010014571.1, on the reverse strand, counting down.
TCTTTCAGAAAAGAATCCAATATTTTTTATACCAATTACTAAAGCACATCATAAAGTACTGGTCAATTTAAAGTTTAGGGTGCAATCTCTATAATCCTTTCCCTAACACTTTGGAACAGAGGTGTTTCAGAATTCTTAATTTTCTTTTGACTTTATAAAGATTATATCATACTTATACCATATACTATGTAACCCCAATACGGTGTAGAATAGGCCATTGTGATCAAACACAAATATTTCTGCACGAAAATGTATGAATTGTAACACTAAGAGGGGTGAAGGCTATAAATGGCCTCACTTAAATTCAAGCTGGACTTTGCCACCAAATATGATTAGTTTTGCCATCAAATGAGTTACCCAAATTTTTAGTTTTCCAAGCTAATGGAACTCCGTATTATAGATATGATTTTGTGGATATATGTTAAGCATGAAGACTCCAGGTTTTGCACAGAGTATTAGGCATGTCCTAGAAGGTGAATGGTATTTTAGAAGGATGAAGGAAGTGGCAGGTTCTCTCAGTTCTCAATTAATTACATCGTATTTGGAGAAATAACAATATCCACACTTGAGGTTGACCACGTGGTTCTGAAATTTTTCCTCATTGCATTAATCTTCTTCCTCAAAGTTCTTCATCTCAGTAAATGGTATCACAGCTGCCCAATTGTCCAAGACAAAAACCTTGTAGTTGTCTTAGATTCCTTCCTCATCTCCTCTATGGAGAAGTCTTATCAACTTTACTTCCAAATATGCCCTTTTGGAGCATATATGTTACAGGGTCTGTAACATCCACTCTGTCCAACTCCATAGCTCTGTCCAAGCACACTGTGTCTTCTCTAAATTAAAATAACCTCCCAACGCATCTCCAGTTTCTACTTTTAACTCCCTTTATGGCCATTCTCCACACAGTAGCCAGAGTGGTCTTCAAATTGTTAATCAGACACCTCATTCACCTGCTCAGAACTCCCCAAACTTTTACTATAACCAAGGCTTCACATGACCTGGACCCCTCTTCCTCTTCCTCTCCTTCCTGTGCTTTATTGAACCTCATCAGCTTTCTTTCTTGTGCAAACCAACAAGCTCCTTCCCTCTTTAGAGCATTGCATTTCCTGCTTACTGGGAACACAGCAGCTGGGAACACTGATTCTGTAGATCTTTTCCTCACTGGCTACTCTTGTCTTTTAATTGTCTTCTCAGATGTTGATTTCTCATCCAGAACCTCCCTGGCTCCCAACAACCCAAAGTGGACCTAACCCCCAATCACTTAACGTATGACCCTGGTTGATTTTCTTCAAAGTCCTTACCATTATTTGAAGTAATCTTACTTAGTGAATTGTTCCTTTCCTTGTTTACTGGGCTATCTCTACCTCCTAGGATGTAAGCTCCATACAGGCAAAGACTCTCTACCATTATATTTCCACTGCCTAGACTATATTCTGGCTTATAGCAGAGGTTCATTATATATTTCTAATGAATGAATGAAAGGCAAGTGATTAATTGTTAAACATGTTCATTCTATTATTGCAGTCATTCAAACTACTAGTGGTCCTGGTCCCCCTAGGCTGGCTCACACAAATTAGAGTAAAATATGCACATTTCAGAAAATGGTGATATGTCCAGAACATCAGAGTGTGGGGAGATTTTCATTAATTCGATCTTTTAGCTCTCTAAATTACTACTATGGGCCTGTAACTTGGATTACATTTATGACTGCTTTCTATGGGCCATTGTTGAATATATATTTTTTTACATAATACTATTTCTATATTTACATATAAATATAAAACATCATTTTTTTCCTTCCATCAACTCTGAGAAGATTAAGTGACTTTCCAACATTTTATATCTAAAATGCAGTGTCACTGGGGTTGAATCCAAATCCCTCAAAGCACACACCTGAAGAAATGAATGTAGTTGTTCAATTTATATTAAACTGATTTTAACCTTCTTTTAATGATTCAAATGCAATTCTGAAAATATTGCTGTTCCATAGCACAATTTAAAAAATAGTTATCTGAGTTCTGTGGGTTTTAAAGAACATGGCAATAGAAGAGCTTACAGTATCTCTATATTGGAAAAGTTATCTTCCCTGGGGGAAAAACCCTACAAATTGGGCCTCCAGGTTTATTTCCTGTTATGCTTATAGAAGACATAAATAAATAAAATCTCATGAAAATAACCTGCTTTTCAAGGCTATAATTTTAGTAAAGAGACCAAAAAGCTGCCCTCTCCTATGCCCATGGCCCGAAGGGGAACATGTTTTCAGTAAGATTTCAAAATGTTCCGGTATAATATTTACAAGAATATTAATCCTGTTGTAGTGAAGAAAATCAAGATTAATCATCAGAACAAAATAACTTTTATGTAGCTGATTAAAACTGTTAAAAAAAAAAAACAGTGCATTGCAATCAAATTGGTGTTTGACAAGTCTCTTGAATAGACCAACAAGGAGACTAAGCTGGAAGCCTCAGACTGCCTCACGGGTTTTTCATGTGCCTCTTTAAAGATTGCCCTGCTATTTGGGACCAAATAACATTTCTTTTGGCTTATTTTCTCGTTTCTTTATTATGTTACAGTAACATGTAAATTTCCTCAAAAATAACATTCACAGACAAAAAAAAGTAAATTTTAAATCAAAAAGCTGTCTTGAGGTTTTATTTTCAACTCTTTCTGTCAAGACCTCTCGCAGTGCTGGCTGTATTTAGTGGGACCCCCATTGTAAGTGTGTGATAACCCTTTCAGCTGTAACTGTCCCTATTAACATTAACAGCTGAATTTTGAAGTGTGATTGTAAATGACTTTTCACATGCAAAAAGTGTTTGTTTTTTTTTTTGGAAGTGTCAAATCCTTCTTTAATTGCTCGCTTTACACAACGGCTTACAATAATTCCAAAAAAGCACAATTTTTAAAAACCCATTTCAAAAACCATCACCTAAAGTTATTTTAAAATATAATGTTTTTAAAGTATAAATACTGCAATACATGCTAAGTATAGAAAATTTAGCACTGCAGAATAATTATTCGAAACATTTGTGTTTCTTTTCAGATTTCCTTAAGGAATCTTGTAATGGCAAAAAATAAAGGTTAATCTTCTGAATAATACACAAGAAAGAAATCTAAACAATCCATAGAGCAGTCCCACAGCCACATAGACATCATTGCGCTCATGATTATAACCACAGAGAAAAAGTTTTGCATTTGAAAATTTTCCTAATGGCTGTTCTAATCTTATTACACAGCACTCCCATCACACCCCCGCCAGTGTGTGTCACTTCAGTGATTTTTCAATAATTCAGTTTTACTAGATCTTTGTTTTCTTCTTTCTGAGTCTCCCTCAAGGCCACCACACATTGAAGGGAAAGCTGTACCGACAGAGAAAGGAGTTTAGCCTACGTGGGGTTCACGTTGGGTCCTAGCATCAACTTCAAGAGGGAGGGCTGGAGTTTAACCTGCACCACCATCCTTCCCCCATAAACTAAGCTATGTCTTTACCAGTAAATGAAGCTATAGATTTGGAGCCTCAGCTCCTAAATTTTCTCCATAAGGAGTGTACTATTGACATTCCTTACTGCATTTAATCCTCCTAATAATCATATCTGTTAGGTTCTACTTTTCATTGAAGTGGGAAGCCTTGAAGTTAGTTACTAAGGCAGGAAAAGAGAAAGAATACTCAGTATAGGAGGAAAAAAAGAAAGAACTAGGTACCTATTATGTCAGTATAACAACATGATGCCAAAAGGCAGAGGAAATTAAATATCCAATGAATTCAACACACATTTGTCAGTCCCTTTTTTGTAATAGATTCCTATATTCTACATTTCAGACACCTTTTGTTCGCTCCTTCACAATTCACCGTATGTCAACAGCACCTATGTGTGCTAGGGTTGAAAGACACTGTTGGGGTTGGAAAAAAAGAGCTTCAAATGCTTTCAAGTACTTTCAGAGAACTGACTGTGAAGAAAGAAGATATTGCGCAAGAAACCGAGATGACAGAGCTAGGGTATTCCACTAGAGCTCTGTACAAAATGCTCTGAGAAAACCCTCCAAAGTTTGGGAGGGGCCATGGAAGAAGCACTACCTCTGAGCATGACGGGGTGATGAGGGCTGTCCCTGAGGAGCCCAGAATGCAGGTTGTCTCTCTCCCACCAGTGTCGTTGAGAAGGCTGTGCCCCATATCAGGGAACACAGCCAAGAACTCTGGGGACAGTCCACTTCTTTCTCTGGGCAGGCTACCACAGGACTACATCAGCCTGAAGTAGGGATGTATTTTTGAAATCATCATTCCTCGGATGGGGAAAGGATGGCGTTGGAGGGATCTTATTTGCCTGGAGGAGGCCCCCTTTTCTAATCCATCTTCCCAAAGGGACATCTTTAATCTAATTTGCATAGACACCGTTGGGCCACACACCATGAATTATGAACATTAATTCTTGCCAAGTGAGTTTCAATTTCCTTCCCTTTTCTCAACTTTCTCTCCCATTATTATAAAGCAAGGGGATGCATACTTTGGGGGTGGGGGTGGGGTAAAGAAATTCTAATTCTGGCTCTCATAAATAAACACAGTAGCTTCTCTTAACTTTCCTTCCTACCCACTCTCTGTGAGAGAGAGAATAATGGCTCCCTCCCCAACGATGTCCATGCTCTTACCTCCAGAATGTGTGAATACATTCTGTTATGTGACAATCCGAAATCATGGTTGCAAATGGAATTAGTGTTGCTGATTGGCTGTCCTTAAAATAGAGATAGTATCCTGGAATATCCAGGCAAGTCCCATGTAATTAGAAGTTTCCTTTAAGGTGGAAGAGGGAGGCAGGTGTGGAGGTCAAAGTGATGGGATGCAGAAAAGACTGAACACCAGGTGTGTTCTCTGGAGGAAGGGACCACAAGTCAGGGACTGTAGGCAGCCTCTAGAAGCTGGAAACGGGTTGACAGTGGAATCTCCAGGAGCAACGCAGCCAAGCTGAGTCCTTGATGGCTCAGTGAGATCCATGTCAAATCTACAGAACCCTCAAATAATAAACGTGTTGTTTCAAGCCACTATACCTGTGGAACTTTATAAAACTGCAATTGGGAATGAATACACCCTCTCTCTACAGGTCCAGGAACCTCTCTGTTTTGACTCTTTCCGTTTCCATAATGCTACCTTTTCTTGTTCCTGTACTGCTTGCCTTTTCTTCATAATCTCTTTTGTTAATATATCTTTGTTATTGCTAAAAATTGTTTCTTCCCCAGGCTACTCAGTTAGTTCTCTTTTTTCATGCTACAGGAATCACAAGTATGCTGAACATGGCCAGATTTAGCTTGCAAGTTATTTTTTTTTATTTTGGGGGGTCCTATGCAAAGGTTCCCACAAGCCAAATTCATATGCATTTCAGTGGATATATGTCCTCTAGTTTTCCCCATAGCTCACACGATTCCGTACTGTATTTTGCCTGGCCCCCTCCCCTGGTTTACATTATTTGTTTTGTTTTTAAAGGTTTTGAGTTGAATATTCCTCTCCTAAAATATAAATGTGTGTTGAGATGTTATATTAAAAATGATTCTTGGCTCAAACAGGTTTAGGAAATGGCAAGTTAGACAAAGTAAGGTAGGTGGTTAGATGTTGGGAATTGACAGCTTTGATGATGCTAATAATCCTATATGTAGGTACATATGTCTGTATACAGTTGTATATAGCACGTAGCTGCATATAGCATGCACCACTCCAATCTGATGTCCCAATGGAATGAGTAGAACGTCTTATAGGTGAAGTGCTCCAAATATATACATTGATACATATTTTCAGTACATTCTTTTCCTCTTTTCATTTGGTCCCATTACTACAACCATTACCCATATCTTGATGACTTCCCAAAGCTATAAACAGTGAATCAAACACTTATAAAGCATGTACCACATGTCACCAACCATTCTAAGCATTTTCACATATCTAAGCTGATTCACAGCCCTGATAGAATAGGCACTATTCTTATTCTTATTTTACAAGTGAAGAAACTGAGACCTCTGGAGCTTTTCATGTGCTCAATGTCACACGACTAGAAAGTGATGAAGCGAGAATTTGACCTTGACTTCTAGCACTCACCCTGCTCTGGAGCTTGAGCGGTGGGATTAACATAAGAAAACACTTTCTACCAGAGGTAGCTGAGAAATAATAAGGCATCTTAGACCAAGTTGAATTCGCTGCTCCTAGAGATGTTCGAGAAGAAGTAAGAGGACTTTCTTACAAAGGATTTTTATAGGAGGCACAAGTATTGAAGACATCTAATCCAACCATGAGGTCTTCCCAAGTAATGAGATTCTAAATGGATAAGAGAATCTCTATGGCTGGGGAAGTAACATGAGCAAAGATGGGAAATGGCTATTTTGGGGTAGATCAGCCTGGCTATTAGGACAAATCCATGGAGAAGCATAGTGCCAGTCATGCTGCACAGGCAGGTGGGAATGAGATGACGGGAGGCCTTGAACATCAGGAAAATAGGGATGATCTTAATCCTTTAACTAATGGGGAGCCCTGCAAAGCATCTTATCAGGAAAGTTATAAAGTTGAATACACACACACACACACACACACACACACACACATTCTCCTAAGAGATAGTAGTCTGTCTCCATTCTTGTTCTTTGGGATTTTTTTCGTCTCAGGATAAAAAAAGATGCATAAATCGGGGCAATCCTCTCAAGATACAGTATTCCAATCAGACACATGTGGCAAAGACCACGCCCCCATCAGAGTGAGGGGGCCATCAACGGATGGGGAGCAGGGAATTGTGAAAACCAAAGCGATAAAAGAAAAGCTGAGCTTTTTCTTCAAGCATTTCAGACACACGGTCTCCTGCCCCGCTCCAGGCAGCCTATATAAAGTGATTGGAAGGAGATTAATCAGACAATAGTCTTGATCCATTCATGACTCAGATCAGGCCTCTTTTGCATCTTCTCTTCCTCCTCCTTTCCACTAGGTGTCGCCAGAACTCAAAATCAGGCCCCTTGCAAAGGCCACCTCTGTTCTAAGCCTTTATTGGAGGATGACCTGTATAAAGATATTCGTTGTGACGTGAACATATCAAAAACTATTTTTATTGCCAATCCCTAATCTGCCTCTTCATTCACACTGGGATATTTCTTCAGGAGTTAACAATTATCAGCTCCACTGACCAGAACACTCTGAAGAAAAGCTTCTGGGGACACCGCCAGCCCAGTACTGTGGTAGACCAATGGAATAAACACATCCTGCAGAAATTGCTACCGGCCAGCTGCAAGTTGATACAGTGGAATTTATTCAATTCTTGATGACTTGAATAAGGGGGGTGAAATTGTGCTAACTCACAAGACAGGGAGGATTTTAAGGTGGCCGGGTTGAATTACCTTAGACACTTAACTCTAGTTAGAGTGTGGAAGGGGTTAAAACCTGAGCTAATTCTTCAGGGAAGAAACAGGAGAGCCAGCGTCTCCTTCCCTCCTTCATTTCTGAATGCCTTTTCTCTCTACAAAGGAGTTTACATGAAGAGGGCTCCTCCTCTACACATTTCTTGACTGAAACCTCTTTTCTTAGTGCCGCAGTTCTGCTTTTGTTTTGTCTTTTAAAATAGGCTTTCAATTGGTTGCAAAGCTAGTGTTCTCACCAATCTACATAAAAAGCAATCATTTCTGGTCCCATGTAAATATATATGTAGTAACAAAAGTGCCCATTAACCCAGATTTCCATTTTAAACACCTAAGACGAATTCATATGATTCTAAGAATCCAAAGGCCAGTGGCCTATGGCTGTCGCCCAAATCACAGGTAAGCGAGCACAGGGCACTTTTCCCTAAATCCTTCAAACTGAAATTTGAGAAGGAAACACCAAGTTAGTGAACCTGTCACAAAGGAGGCATTGTTTAAAGATAAATAGGCTTTTGTCTAAAGACCATAGTCTCAATGTTTCTCTGATTCTAAGGAAAACGAAAAGATGTATGTACTCTACTTAATTTTGTTTACTTGAAATTTGTATGCTTTAGTTTTTCTGAACCCGCCTCTTCTAAAACAGGCACTAGAAGGGAGAGGTTAAAATAGATGAAAGACTTATGGACTTGGATAAATAATTAATGGTCTGGAGTAATTAGCTGGAGGATGTTTAAACATTAATCTGTCTGAGTCATCACAAGCATTAGAGCCTACTCACAAAATATTGCACCAATTATGAGTCTATACATGTCTATATTTTGTTAAAATGGAAATTAATATATGATGAGAATCAGCACTTTGAAAAATTAAAATATGGAACAAGTCTGTGTAGTCCACTCGTTGTGAAAGATAAGTGGAATTTGACTTTTCTTTATTTTACTTAATAAAATAAAAAGTTGTATAAGTCCCATCTGTATGTAAAACCAAGAAGTCAGACTAGGTTAGGGAGGCAAATGCATTGGATAGTTTTGTCTTCTTTTAGGGACTTCTTCCAGGAAAGGGAAAAAGAAAAAAGTGAAATCAAAACTACCTCATTATTAAACTATCTGGCGGACAATTAGGGATCTTTCAGAGGTTTTAAGGGGGGGGGAATATCCTTTAACATAATGCTCAGTTTTGCAATTTACGGCTGTGTTCTTTAATGTGGTGTTTTCCAATACAATTTTATTACAGGCTTTAAATTATAGTTTCACAGCAAAGGTCTGTCTTTAAACTTTTAGGTCAGAATTGTTCAGATCTTTTCACACTGAATCAATCAGGTTTAAAGCTGGCAAAAATCCTTGGCAGCCTTGTAAATCTTTCAAAAGATGTTATCTAATTACCCTTCCTGGGCCACAGGATTCCACAGCGTGACTATTTCCTTCTCTGTGAGGAATTAAGTGCTCGTGAGAGGTTAGAAACCAGTGGCGTTGAAAAGTAAGGTCCTGCCTTGTTCCTCCCGTTCACATGGTAGGGATGTAGCTGCAGTTACTAATGTACCATGGGATCCAGCACTGACCTTCTGACCTGGACGGTGGGCCTGCCTTCAGAGACGTTTTACTTGTTTTAAATTAGCAAAAATACAAAACAGAACACAGAATTATAATACCAGATTGTTTCCTGTGACAAAACCTTATTTTAGATCTGTATTAAAAATATACTGAAAAGATAGACCCCACATGGAAAGCACAAAAGATCACTATTGTTCTTAGCTATTTTTTCAAGGAAAAAAAAATTTAGGTGCATTCAATAGATATACATAGGATAGATAAAAAAAGGAAATAACAAAGAAGATAAATGCACTTCTTTGGTTTGGGTTTTGATCTTCTAAAACTGTGCTTATTTTCCACTTAAAAAAAAACACCTATTAATCTCAATTCTTCCTCCTCCAGGTGGCCAATATAGAATACTAAGAAAACGCTAAGGAAACATTCAATTTACATAAAAGCCTAGTTCATGCTATTTGGTGTCAAAGGGAAAAAATAATCACGGGCAGAATCATTTTGAAAAAAATTTTCAAGAAAAAATGTGAGCATGCCTATAGTTTCCATCACCAAATTTGGAAAAGCTCTGCTCTCTTTTGTGATGTAAAAACCCTAATGGAGGTTATGGGATTCTAGTTGCACCTTTGACCTCAAGGCCTCTGGAGTCATTCACTTGTCGTGACCTTTGACCTTTGCAAATGACAGCCCTGACTATCTGTTTGGCTTGATTTTTACTACCTATAACACAAAGACTTTCCCTCACCGGAATACATAAGCAAAACTCACATAAACGTTTGAAAATAGTTTGTCAGCCAACAGTCTGGCAAAGAGAGGTTAAGTATCAAAATAACAAAAAACACCTTAGCCTGAAGGAAAACACTGTAACCTTTAAAGGGTCCTCCGGTGGAGCAGATTGATTTCAGGGACTACAGTGTGAACACTTGGCCACATGTTCCCTCTTTGAAAATCTTTGTTTTCTTTGATTTAAAATGTGATGCTGCAGAGGGAGGAAAGTCGGGGCCTTAGGAAATCGTGCCCGGGATTCTTTGCAGGCCAGTCATTAAAAATGGCAGACATTACCTCTGCAACGGGGTGTTCTTCAACACTTCCTTTTAGCCACTCTCTAGATTGTTTCCTTTTCCAACCAAATGCAATTTCTCTTCCCAGGACTGAGCGAAAGGGGGTCACGTATAAACGCGAAGAGTAAAATGCAGCGTTGGCACCCACTCAAGTGCGGATGAGGAAGCCAGACAGCTCAGTTCTACGGATGGACATATGAGTCCATGGATTGGATATTCAACTACTTTGTACGTGCCATCTGAAGTTTCAAATATGACTTAGTGTTTATGATATCAACTGTTAGGGATCGAAGACACACTGCCGATCGGTGACAATGAAATGACTTGCGTTGTCACAATCCTTTCCAATGCTCTATACCAGCGACTGTCAACTTTTCTCCTCTTCTGGCACACATAAACTAATTACTCAGGTTCTGCAGCACATCACAAGATATAGTTTTTGCCAACCTGACAAAAAAATAGTTAGAGTTTTGGTTCATTCACACAGACAGCTATTGGTGTGTTGGCTGTTGTCATGTTTTTATTTGACAATCTGACAATCGAAGAGCAAAGAGTCAGTGCCCCTGACTAGTCAGGTGTTGCATGTTTGAAAAATTCTTGTGGCACACGGGTTGAAAATCGCTGCTCTAGATTCTGTGCTTGCTTGTTTGTTCTAAGCAGATAATAGAGGAGGAAAAGCTTGAAGACAGAGGTTAATAAAAGTGTCTAGAGAGCTTAACCTAACACAGAGTGATGTATAGTTTGTCACCAAGATGAGAACAACTGGAATCTCTTGGATTATAATACTCTAGAATTTGTCTACTTAAGGAATACTTTTATGGCTACTTATTTCCCAGCCAGCATGGGAATTCTTTTTTCTGTTTGCATTAAGATAGTAGTATTTAAATATTTATTTAAGAGACAGTTTTACTTTTAGGTGTTTCCAGTGGGTTTTCAGCATTTATTTAAAATCCAACCTCCCCACCCCACCCGGTCCTCCAGAGTTTCTCTTTCTCCAAGGATCAAAAGAAGTGCTGGCTACTTTGAAAACAGGGTGAAAACTTGCTCTCTGATGAAGTTAGTTGTAGGCCGGTCAATCTACCTCGTTCAATTAGGATTTACAAGGAAAATCCTTAATTTCCCAAATACTCAGAGTTGTCTGGTTGAAACCTTTTCAACAAAGGTATTTCAATATTTGTAATTCATTTTAAGAGACTTGGAAACAAATCTCTGTCTAAAATCCCAATATAAATCTTTTATAGAAGTATCTCTGTAACTGACCATTTTATGATCTCTAGACAGAATATATTCAATAAAAAGGTGCCCAACTGTTAACATATCAATTGTCTTTCCTAAGTTAGAGGGAAGCTAAATTGAATAAGTTGCAAGCAGGGTGTCCAACCTGTGGCCAGTGGCTCAGAATGGCTATGAATGCAGCTCCACACTAAAAAGTAAATTTACTTAAAACATTATGAGAATTTTTTGTGGTGATGTGTCACAATGTATTTGATGTGTGGCCCAAGACAACTCTTCTCTTTCCACTGTGGCCCAAAGATGCCAAAAGGCTGGACACCCCTGCTAGAGTGACTACTACCCCATCTAAACGTCCTGTGATGTGCTATGTGCCTCCTTGTGCTATGTAAATGCCTTCTTCCTAATTTCTACATCTATCCCTGTACTACCAAAATCCTCCCACAGCAGTCAGGGTACTTCCTCCTCGGATCTTACCTAAGGGATTTTGGCTTCAGATTAGAAATCTCAGAATTCAGTTTTTATTACCTTTCTATTGGAATACTTATGACTTCCTATGGCTCTAATAACACCGAACCAGGAAATTTGGGGGAATTTGTTGCATTCTTCGCTGAAAATGTTTTTAAGTCTGAAAGTTAAGTCAATAGGAAACTGATTCTTTAATTTCACAGAAATCTGTACCACGTCATTTGAATAAGCTAAAATTAATGATGAACATTATCTGTGTTTTAATGTTTTTTGTTACATGAAGCCCTCTGAATAATGCTGCTGTTCACTTACTCCTTCTTGAGGGATGGGGTCCAGAATTTTTAAAGCTATGATTTTAAAATAATAGCACTATGAAAGACAATAAACAAACTTTACTTAATGTTTTACAAGGATAGTATCAGCACCAGTATTTCTTAAGACCCCTTTGACTTGAATGCCTATCAACTACAAATTTCCTCTGGAGCAAGATGTTTTTGAAATGCAAAAGAACACTCTCACTGGTTTCCCTACCACCACCTCACCTCAATTCGTCACCCCTAGACTTGCTGAAAATATTTTCCTGGCTGTCCACGTAGCTAGAGCACGTTTTCTCAGCCTCGTAATTATTGAAAATATAAATACGATAATTATTTGTTGTGGGGAGCTATCTTTTTTTCATTTTAAAAGGTTTAGCTTGCTCTCTACCCTCTAGATACCAATATCACCCTTCCCAAGTGGTGACAACAGAAACTGTCTACAGACATTCTCAAATGTCCCCAAATTGCCCCCAACGGAGATAGAGATTAAAGCCTTGGGAAGTATCCTCATGATGTTTTCTTATCAAAATCTTGTCTTAGTCAGGGTGCTGCAGACAAACAGAACCAAGAGGATGTGTAACATGCATGGAAAGAGGTCTATTATAAGGAGTGACTCACAAACTTAATGAGGCCAGCAAGTTCAACTCTGCAGTGCGGGCCAGCGGGCTGGAGACCCAGGGAGTGATGGCTCAGATGAAGCCCCAGGCCCAGGGCTAGAGAATTCACTTCCTCAGTGGTCCCTTCCCGTAGTCCCCAGGCTCAGACACACAGTCCTTTCAGTCCCTTGAATGTATGTTCTTTCCATCATGGGGTGCCCTGGTCCTGGAATGCTGTTGCCACCATACCCCCTCTTAGCTCACCTTCAATTACACTTCCTGAGGGAATTCTCTCCAACCTGCCTGAGTAGGTGCAGTCTAGACATAATTTGCTTTCACAGCACTTATCATTGTGTAATCTTTGGGGCATTGAATTTCTTATCTTGTTCTCTATATCCAGCATCTAGCATAGAGTAGGTACTCACCAAATATTTGTTGACTAACTGAATAAATGAATAAACATTTACCCACCATATGGTCTCCTTTTTCAGATGATTATTGGCTTACAGAGCGACATAACGATGGTCTAAATCAGTGATTTTCAGCTGGCACGCTGTAAGAAATTTTAAAATATACGATACCTGACTATTCAGTCAGGTGCACTCACCTCTTTTCCCTTAGATTGTCAAATTTAAAAAATGACAAGAGACAACACAACAATAGCCATTATACCTATTTTTTTCAGATCAGCAAAAAATGTAGTACTTTGGTGTGTCACAGAATTTTAGTAATGAATGTATGTGTGCCCTGAGATGAACAAGCTGAAAATCGTGGATCTAAATTACAAACTTGTATGCTATGAATACTAGACAGTGAGTATAGCAATCAATATCTTACGCTTATCTGACAAACTTTCCTTGTGAGCTGTCTATGGAACTGTTGGAGAAATCACTAATGCCCGAGACCTCATTGTCACTATTTCTTGTCCCAGCTCTTTGAATATTGTAAAATGCATCACTTTGTATATTGTAGCATAAAAGAGTAATGACCATTTTGTAAATGCACACAACATGTTTTAGGATTTAATGACTTAGGGCAAGGAAGGTATGCCAATGATCAATTCGTCGCCTCCGAGCTCCAAATTCATACTTCATTACCCTGCTTTGTGATACTGGAGTTGGAGCCCTTGAGGATTTCTCCTTTGCCAGATGAAACTATGTCAGTAAAAGGTACCAAAAGGAGACTTCACTTGATCTGGTGGCTTTCTTTCTTCCAGCTCCTGGGGGGTGGCTCACAGGGGCGTATGTGCGGGAGGAGTCCAGTGGCACACATCTTCCAGGGAATTCTGCTGGGACTGAAGTGGAAGGCCTTCTGCATTGCCTGCAGAACCTGCCCAGGTTCTCCCCACCAGCTGGCTATGACAAGATTTGGCCTGGGGTAACCTAGTGAACCCCTTTGCCCTCCAGTGGGCCCATTCACACCTCTCCAGTGAAGTCTCAATCTCAGCCTTAGAGTTGATGCCCCCTCCCAAGGCATTCCCACATTGGGTACAATCTCTTCGCCCAAGGGCATTTTCTGAGTTCACTTTTATCCCCTTAGTGGTGACTCCTCTGCTACCAGTTAATATTTCTTCATATTAAATGTTCCTTTTCCAGATGACTTATCCTGTTCCCTTCCTGGATTCTGTCTGATAGAGTGATCACAGAGGAAAACGTCGGAAGATATACACACAAACAAAAGTATTCAGTTTTATTTCAACAATATTTTGCCATTCTAAGATGAAAAATGTTAACAAGAAGAGCTTTTTAAGGACCTACTCTAATGATCAGAATCCAAGAACAGAATTTACTGCTGATGGAGCCCAAGAGGTCACCCAGGCCCTTGTTTTTCTGTTGAAGCATCTTGGCCAATGAGAGGTTATGTGACTCCATTTACAGAGTGGCAGAGTGGGGCCTGAGAGGAGGTAGCTCCTCATGAAACGCCCCCAGCTCATAGCAAGGATGCTCCCCACGAGCTTCATGTGATGATTCACTGACTTTTGATGGGGACTCAAGGGAGGGAAAAATTTCTCTCCAGTCTGAGTACCAGGGGTCATTATGCTTCTTCAGACTCATGGATAATATGAATTGTGTAAGTGCTTGTTTGTCCTTTAGGACAGTGACCAGAAGCTGGAGGGCAAAGAGCTGGCTCTCTCCTGGCCATGGGGTGGTACTTCCCATCACTCATACCTTTGCCTTAATCTCAATTGTTGTTTGCCCAGCTTCTTTCCCCCTTGGCCTTGATTGTCTCACATACTTTTATTGTCATCTGATACATCACACCATTTAAAACATCCACTTAAGAATAGGTTGGCTATAAACAAAATACTGAAGGTCAAGTCTTCAATTTTCTTATGCTAGCTTCAGGGTTCTTTTCATTATGCCGTTTACTGACACTGGAAAGGAGTTTAAATACTTACATCTATCCAAGTATTGCTACAATTTATTCAGGCATTTCAAAATTTCCCCTGCCACTTTTTTACCTAATTCATATGTTTAAAAAATTTCCAATGTCATATCTAAATAATAAAAAATGGTAGACTTCTTGGCAATTCTTTCAATGCAAAGGCATCCAAATTGATAAGGCTTGACTACCACAAAGCTGACCAGATGCTCAGAAAGGATCACCTTTTGTCTTTTTTCTTATCTCTTCATCGAATTATAGTGTCAAAATTGGTTTGTTTCAAGGATGGTCATTTATCAATATTACACAAAACTTAAGGGGAAAAAATCCTATTCTTTTACTTTATTTTTGTGCTCTTATTATCGTTTTTATTGTCAAATAAGCACTTTTTTTGGCACCTCTCCCTAGGATGGTGAAAGACGGCTGTTCAAACCTTATTTACACCTGAACCCCCTCCTGTTTCTGTGCTTGCCCAGCCCAGCTTCCCTGCTTCACCATTTTTCATGGCCAGTGACTCAGGCTTTGTAGGGACAAAGTGAATATTTGCTGAATACATCCTCAGAGCT
The DNA here is from genome assembly GCA_007922815.1 of Macrotus californicus. Classification (NCBI taxonomy): domain Eukaryota; kingdom Metazoa; phylum Chordata; class Mammalia; order Chiroptera; family Phyllostomidae; genus Macrotus; species Macrotus californicus. The sequence continues at coordinate 2,242 of VMDR010014571.1, read as the reverse complement.
GCCACCAAAATGGGAAGTGGTGGAAACAAAGAAGCAATCATAGAAAACATAGTAACTGCAGCCGCAGAAATAGAGGAACCACATGATATTCCTGCTTTTCAACTCATAATTGCTCCAAAGAGAGAAAGATTTTGTTTCTCCCGACTGAAGGTGGAAAATGATATACCTTTGGCTTTGTTTGATTTGAAAGAAATAATTCTAAATAATGTTTTTCTTGTTTTCCTTTACTTCAGAGAAACCAGAGCACTTAATGCCGTGGGTAAATATTCATTCTTTTCTTTAAGTATCTATGTGAGAATTTGCCAAAGCTTTTATGCAAATATACCTAGTATTAAAGAACAAAAGTTACTAAATTTAAAGATCTAACTGGCTTTGTAGAACAATTCATGAATCAATAAACATCCCATCTAGTAAAGAGAAAGGTACACAAAGAAGTTGTGCAAAATGAAAGATTTTTATAGGCAGAACCTGGTGGGAAAGGAAGTTGTTAGTGAAAGAAAAGAAAGGATTGTTTCAGGCAACCGCATCTTTCTTTAGGGGGGAAGGGCATCAGGGGTCTTATGAGGAAGATTCTCTCCTTAGTGTTGATCAGGAAATTCCAGACTTACTGATTTAAGGTTGCATTCCTAGGAGGGGCTGAACCTGCAAGTAGGTCAGGCATTAAATCTAAGTTCAGGTACCAGAGGCTTGAGCGTGAGTGACTCCATTTTGGGGCTGTGAGTTTTTCTCCCTAACACTGGTAACCTTTGGCTGCAGTGAAACTGTGTCAGGCAATTTGACCTCAGACCTGCCTAAGGGGGTGGAGGGGAACTCTAGAAACTAGGCTAGAGAAACAAAGGGGCTAAATAAGGAAGAAGTTAGCGTGAACCCATGTGTCCGTTTTCTTGACATAATCAGTCTAAGACAGAGCCTTCCTCCAGTCTCTTCTTTAACTCTGAGCATGGTTCATAGATAACTGGGCCAGAGTCCTTTGAACAATCAGATTTCCCATTTATTTCAGAAAATACAAGATCAATTTTCCGTGTGAGTCAATTGATGTATTGGGTTAATGTCCTTCAAGCCTTCAGATATATCCTTGCGCCTGTTTCTATTACCCAAGTCTTTGATCTTCAAAGCTAAAGTCTGCATTTCTCTGAGGGCTCTTCTGGAATGAACAGCTCAAGATGAATTATTATCTTTGGACACCCTGAGTTCTTCATGCAACTTAGCTAACAGAAATCAAGATAGACAAAGGGATTAGGAAAGACACATTTCAAATACCATATCTGATCAGTTGATATTTATTAAAATAAGCTACTGGGTTTTTAGGTCCATAACAGTCTTGCAAGTGAGTTGTTTTTTTAAGCTTTTGTAGGAAAATAAGCTTATGTTTTTCATTGTTATCAATCATGCAAAAATTCCTGATAAGCAGTTTTAAGACATTTTAACAAAACAGTCTTTGCCTGAAGCATGTAATCTTTTGCTTAAGCAAAGCATCTACATTGCAAGAGTTAGTTCTGGCCTGGTGAGGTGAGTACAATCAGCAGCAGTAGAGCAAAAAGCAGAGCTTTCTAGATACTATGCACAGACAGGGTCCCTGGGAGCCAAAGGAAGCTATGTTGGAACACGCTGCAGTTTCATCTGCTCTTGCACTGCATGGCCAGCTCACTTCTGACAAGATGTGGAACTAGAGTAGTTGAATCAGGAGGACCCCAATCTCCCCACTGGAGAGCGCGTCATTGACATCAGCCATGGCATTGACTCTGGAGGATGTGCTACCCAAGCTTCCTCTCGATGACCTCGCCAGCTCCTCACAAGTCATTCTCAGGATAATGTGAGCAAGTCAATATGAAGAGAAGCGTGGCTTGCCCAGTACTTAGTCATATAAATATGACAATTCCTGTTGCTATTTTTGACTCTTGCAGAATAACAATGGAAATAAGACAGCATTGAAAAAGCTATAGCTTAAGTTGCTTAGTTTGGAGTGAAAGTAGAGATGAGGATTAGTGCAGTTAAAAATAAATGATTCTGTTGCCATGGTTTCCTTCTTTATAAATTCTTTTTGACATGAATTGCTGTTGTTGCGTTTAATTTTAGATTCATGCAGATTTTCCACAAATAAGAATTCCTATACATCTGAGAAGTGTTTTTTTTTTTTAAAGCTGTAGGAAAAGGCTTTTGGCGGTCTGGCTTGAACATGTCTGAGTGAAATAACCTGCAGGGTCCTGGCTTTAGACAATGACCAAAGGAAAGAGAATAAAGA
>VMDR010014570.1:0-23367 GCA_007922815.1 Macrotus californicus | reverse complement strand
GAAGCAATTGATGCTTATTTGCTGACATTAAATTTACACTTTTATATCACACATGGTGTATTTCAGAGCTGTCTACTACTTCAGTCATCACTGGCGCCACCCGTGTCTGACTCACAGCATGTTACAGGTGCAATAGCCTCGTAACCATCGTGGTTTCTCTATAATCCATCCTTACCACTTCTAGTGCTGGGGTGAACCTTTTATGAGTTAAAAGTTTGGCCATGACCTTTCTTTTCTTAAAACCCTTCCCTGGTTTCCCACTGTATTTAGGACAAAAGAGCCTAAGTCGCTGACATCTCCTACAAAGCCCAGCATAATCTGGGCGGCACCCATTTCTTCAGCCCTACCTCTCACTCCATCACTAATGAAGCTCCTGCCTCACTGCCAACCTTTCAATCCCTGGACAACGTCCAGATCTTTCCTACATTGCAGACCTTTCGACACATTGCTTTCTCTGCCCGAAGTAAATATCCACCTGGTAAATCCTAATATTTTAGCAAAACTTAGATAAAATGTTTCCTTCTCCAGTCTAAATTTTATCTTCCCTTCTTCTCTATCAAAGAACTTTACTTTCTTATCACACACTTTATCAGAATATTTAGTTGTACATTTATTTGTGTAACATAGTTTAAAGCTTTTCTTACACATGAGAAGGTAAACTATGAGGTTTGAGGCCATTGTCTCTTTTATTAACCTCTGTATGTCAATATTTAGAACACCAAATGTCACATATTACATTATAAATACCTGCTTGTTGCTTGAACAAATTAGTAAAATATGGTGTTTGATTTTTCAAGTTATCTTCCAATTTTTTGGCCCTTTTAACAATCTAATTTTTAATGGAAATGTTGCCAGGAAAAAATGAGCTCTTGCAGTGTCCCAATATAAGAATTTCAAGGGCACACACATGGGAGACTTTTAAGCGTAGTGGCAGGATTTATTGGTGGGAGAAGGAATAACATGCTTTTGGGGATGTAGAGAGGGGAAGGTGCTAGTAGCAGCTGCCCCATAGTTCTTGCTACTCCTCCATCTATTTTCTTGGTTTCAGGAGCAAGCAGGCTGTCTTTCAAACTATCCAACCCGGTTTACCTGTGGCTGTGCTGGGCCCTCCCACTATCCAATCCCTTTCCCAGATCTTCGGAGGTTTTGTGCCTTTATCCTATCAGATCTTTTATAGGTTTTCCCAGGACAGACTCCTCCCCTTTCAGGGTCACCACTTTGGCTTCGACTCTGCACGTCTCAGATTTCTGCTTCAGCATCTGGCTCCTACTATGCATGTGTTTAGTGGAAAGATCTCCCTCTGTGCCATCTTGGCTTCTATTGTGAATGTGCCTAGCAAAGGAATTTCCTCCTTATAGTTCTGTCCTCCCCCACCCATGCCTATAATCCAGGCTAACTGGCCAGTTGTTCCCCAGGGAGACTGGGAAATTGGTCTTTCCTGACTGCCCAGGGATTCGCTTCCTTTGGTGAAGGGCCTGACTGTCCCCTGGGGTGTCAGTGAAGCTACAGCTTCTTAGTTAATCAGGCTCAGCTAGTTTAGCTTCCTTCTCTTTTGTTAATACCGAACTAGCTACCTATGCTAACAGGAATTAACTTTCTTATGTAAACAAAATCTCTTGGTTATTTTATTTTATATTTTATTTATGTATTATTATTTTTATTTTTACTGAGCATCCATAGAGGGGAAGGTTAATAGTGGACATTTATATGGACAACATCATATGTTTGGCAGGCTGCATTTAACTAGTATAACTGGTGGGCAACACTTCTTGTCATATGCTATGTATATAACATAATGCATATGTGATACAAAAGAACCCAATCCTCAGCTACGAAGGACATTCAGACCATCTGGTTAACTTTTTGTTGCTTTAGATAATTTCAGACCATCTAGGTAAGGCAGTTCTTTGAAGTCCTTCCCTGATGAGAAAAAATATGGTTTCCTCCTACAAATTATTTTCTGTATTTTCTCTTATAAAATATTCTTATACCTAATCTAAATATTTGTATTTAGTAGAGCTGGAATGGAGCTAATCGCAACCCTCTGAATTTATCTTCTCTGAATTATGACTATAAAGCCATCGGGTTACTTTCCTTTCAGGATTCCAAAAGTGACTCTGAAAATAGGTCCCCAAAGTAGAATTCTAAAACGGCGTCTAAATGATACAAGTTGCATTAAGTTGCTTTGAAAGAAGAAAAATTGTCATTTAAATGTGCATACTTACATACTTCTTAGAAAAAAACATTGATTTCAAATGCTTTTCCCATGGAATTCCTATACAGTCACATGCAACCTAATGACTGGGGTATACGTAGGACACATAGGTACAGCCTATTGCTCCTAGGCTACAAACATGTATAGCACGTTACTATGCTGAATATTGTAGGCAATTGCAATACAATGTTAAGTATTTGTTTTTCTAAACATATTAAACATAGACAATATATAATGAAAATACAGTATAAAAGATAAAAATGGTACCAAATGGCTATGGTATCACTAGGCAATGGAAATGTTTCAGCTCCGTTATGATGTTATGGGACCACCACTGTATACGCAGTTTGCCATTGACCACAGGTTGTTATGTGGCACATGGCTATACACTCAGCGAGATAAAACAGGCTAGGAAAAAGGAACTCTCGGTGACAAAAATAATCAATCTTTCAGATTTGTTAGGTCCTATGGTGTTGATCAAATTTCTTTCAAAGCAATGTATCATGAAGATATGATTGGTTACACTTTCTTATTTTAAGATATTGACTATATGACGCTGCTAGGCAGCTTCCTTTTTCATGTAGATTAGTTTGATTCTACCAGTCCTTTTCCAAGAAAATCACCTAATGCATTTGGTACCCATTTACTTGCCTTATGGATTGCATTTGTGGGTGATAGTCTATTAAATTACTCTGCAGATTGGATTCAGGCCAGTGGTTAAAATATTTCTATTAGACTCCCACAGCATACGTGTATTTCTTACAAATTCACATCACTCTCTTATCTTTCACAGTGTTTCATTCTGTCGAAGGAGGTTGAATTGTGTGCACACTCAATTTCACAGGTGAACCCCAGCTAGCAGTTTTTCTGGGCTGAGTATTTGGGAAGAGAGAGCAGTTCCCAGAATCAGTGTAAATGCTTGTGTGTCAACTGCACTCTAACCAAAAAACCTACATCTCACTTAACGAGTTTTCAAATAAGAAAATTTCATCCTGTTTTAACTTAATTATTGAAGACCCTGAAGTGTTCATTTACAGAAGTCAATGTTAAGATGATTTTGTGTGTTCACTTAATCTGTGCCTTACACTGACCTCTTTAAAAGGCAAACGTACCTTTTCCTCTCTCTTATTTACACTAAATATATCTCTTCCTGCTCCATGACAGAGAACATGCTATTTTTCTGAGAATCAAGACATAGCTATAGATTCAAAGAATAGTTTTATTTAGAAGTTACATATCCAACTCTGACCATGTTAATTTTTTTTTAACTGCCTAATAACCATGCTCTTTTCTATTACGGGAGATGTTTGAGAGTAACAGTAAGATGACCACTTTCTTTTGTTATTTAATTGGCAAACAATGTTTGACCTTGAGATTTCTCATGTTCTAATACTAAACCCACTCTCTTTAATTTGATCATTGATCCCAGGGTATGATAGAGATGTAATCACCAAGTTTGAAGAAGATTCAGGGTTAGTACTATAAATTATTAAATTGCTGTTATTAAAATAGACCTCAAGGAGGTCATGAAGGTAGAGGGAACCTGACAGTAAGAGTGAACAATGTATCACAGATGTCTTCTCCATTTGGCTGGTGCTGGCTTCCTTTGGCATGTTGATTTTTGCTCAGAAGGCATTTTTTGCCTATCCTAAAATGACCTTGCTATTTTTCAAGGAATGAGAGCAACAGTAGTTTCTTGCATCTGTTTCTCCTTATTATTTCAATTCAGTGGATATCTATTTTGAATATATACTATGAGTGAGTGTCTTGGCACCATTCAAAGTTAAGAACGACCATTAGAATTGAGAGGTGCAGTAATATGAGAACAAATATTTTGACTCTCTAGTGTATATGCAACTATCTTCTGGAAACTTTGACATATACATCACCCCTAATCCTTACAGTAACCTGGAAAAGTAAATATTCTCTTTGCTGAGCCTCAAGTCTGAGAGTTTTAAGGATTTTAAAGAAGTGCCAGAGGCAGGATTCCAATCCAGGTGTGCGAGTCTTTACTTTCATTTTTGACTGCCCAACACTGCCTAGTGAGGAAGAGCATAACTAGTGTGCTGTGAGATCACAGAGATTCAGTCTGCTAATATCCAGAAAAGTTTATAAAGAAAGTAACATTTTATCTGAGCTTGAAGTATTACTAATCTTTTGGACACTAGAAAGGGTTAAAAAAAGATTCAGGGTGAAGGAACACGATGATCAAAGATTTGGAAGCAAGAAGTGCTGTGGTGTGTTTCTGAAATGGCCAACTACCTGATATACACGAAGGAATGTGGTGAGGCTTCTACTCAGGGAGAGCTTTGAGCACCATGACTGGGAGCTGCAACACTGCTCTGTAGGTGATTCTGCCAAACAAGGGAAGAATCATGGAGATGGGCTGGTTTTGTGTGGGACGTGTCCTACGACCCATTAGCCTGGATTCTTCTCTTTCCTGGGCTCACGGGTTTGGAGATCAAGGAGAAAAACCACATAAATTCTCTTTGTAGTTCAACTTCATTAATAAATTGCCTGAAGGCAGATGTCTTAAGGTGAATGAAAAATGAAGACATTGATCTTAATTTATCAGAGACAGCATTTTTTTTGGTAACAGTACATTTTAAGCATTTTTAACAATAATTCAAGAGACTTATTTTGTAACTTTCAGTTGGTGAAAATTCTATAATTTTCTTTCAGGGAAAGTCTGAAAATTTTTTCCTCTTATTTCTTGGGGATAAGGGGATTCAGTATTACTTCACAGAAATTATTTTTTAAAGTAAATTTTATTTAACTTGCTATATAGGTTTATTTTAAAATAGCTTTTTTTTCTGGTTTTAACACCCAAAACATTTGTAAATTTTGCTTTGTTCTACCCAGAATCAAACCTAATTTATATCCATCTTAAATCAAATCTAATTTATATCAGATTAATTATATTAGCCTTGACAATTTCCAGTATTCACTAGTCTTTTAAAAAATGTTTTTGTCTATCAATGTAATTTAGGCAATGCCTCTTTGACAGAATCAACTTTCAGCTTTTATCGTAGAAGTAGAGTTTGCTATGAAATGAGTACACAAAATTAAAAGTGGTGGATGATATGCAAGGCCTGTTCAGAAGGTATCCAGCCATGAAACAGGAAAAATAGAGACATTTATTGAAAAAGATGCAAGATACAAGAAATATTGTACATAGGACAATAATGCCTCGGTCCCCTTCAAATCAGGCACCTTGGGACCTCACACAGTTCTCCCAATCACTATCAGCTGCTCCTTTGTATTTTCCCGAATATCATCAATGGTCTGAAATCTCTTTCCTTTCAATGGTGATTTTAGTTTTGGGAAAAGCCAGAAGTCAAAGGGCATCACATCTGGGCTATAGGGGGGGGGGGGCTGAGTCACCTGGGTGATTTGATGTTTCACCAAAAAGCTCTGCATGAGACGTGATGCAAGAGCAAGCTCATCGTTGTGATGAAGCTGCCAGTCACCAGTTGCCCAAGGCTGTAAATACGTTCAATGGAGGAATGTTCAGTTTAACGCAAAATTTGATGCAGATTCTTTGCTCTACTTACTCAGCAATTTTGAATGCAATAATTGCACAGTACACATGCTCACTCAACAGCATCTACCACCCTCAATGACTAGTACAGTGAAGTCATCATTTTTTATACATGCACATTCCAGTTCACTGTCCTTGGCTGCCAGATTATAGCTATGTCATGGAAATCATTCTCATTATATTAACAATGGCTGAATTTTTATTCAGAGAGACCTCATATTTTATGCTATCATTCTGAATGTTTTACATGTATCATCTTAACTAATTCTTACACTAACTATATAGCTACTATCAGTATCATACTATAAACAGAGGTGCAAACTTAGGCACAGTTCATTTAGGTACCCTCCAAAGATAACCCAGTAAGTGTACGGAAGATAAGTCTCCTGCCTTTGAAGGAGAAGAATGTACTTGAATATTTCTACAGAAATGACCAATCCTCAAAGAGCAAAATCCATTTTGAAGAATGGTTTTCCTGTCTTTTTCAAGAGAACCATTTACCATTGCCTTGGAAAGATCGACATGCTTTTAACAGCAATAATTTTGTAAGTCTTTAGTATTTATGTTAGAATAATTTATGGATGCTATGCCAAGGGGCTAAAACCAGGATATCTCAAATTTATATTTTTCATAAAAATGTTGATGGAGGTATCATTTCTCTCTCACCTTGAGTTACATTATCCTCAATGTCTTTTGTTCCATAAGAACTCACCACAGAGTTTTCTCTTTTAGAGCATCAAAGCACAGCACTACACCTTAGGTTTGATTAATGTAGTGTAATGCAGAATAAAAAAACTGCAGTGAGATTTCTGTGACCTGATTTCTCATCTGGGCTCTGCTGTAATAATCATGTGCAAGTACTTTGCCTACTTGGGCCTTTGTTTAGTCATCTGTAAAATGAAGGGGTTGATTAGAGATCTCTATGGCCTATCTCCAGCTCTGCAAAGCAACGATTCCATGATTCCTCTGCTTAAACAAAATAAAAGCCAGTGAAAGATTAAAAGAGGTTTGTCTTCCATAAGTTTCCACTCATTCAAGTAAGATTTCAATTGCAATGAAAGTATCAGTTCAATAACATTTTATTTAGAATGTTTTAGTGCTGTCAGTTGTTTTAGGGAGCAAACTAGATTAAGGCTTTAACTGATAGAATTGCCTCTTAAATGATTTTTATATGAAATTCCCTTTGCATAGTAGATAAACAGGCACTCACAAAAAATCATCAATTTATTCTTTTGTTTATTGAGTAGATAAGGCACAACAATAGGTACTAAATTATAACAAGATGAATCAGGCATCTTATAAATGAATAATAACTTTAAGTTATTGGGTACCACTTCCATGCCTGTTATTTTGCAGAATTGGGTGACTGATTCTTAGCAGCAACTTGCTCATTTGGCCTCAGGGAACAAATGAGTAAACGGAGATTATAGAGTTTGTAAATGTCAAGTTGAAAGTAGAACCCTTTTCTATCTCTAAATCTTGTGCTCTGCTTATTACAATATTCTAGCTCTCCTAACTATCTGAAGGTCACTTTCCCCTGTTCTACTACCAGGGACCCTAAGAAGTCATTGAAAAATTCAGCCTAATTACTATAATGTGCATTTACAGTTCTTAGGATATAATTTAAAAGCAAGGTTACCAAAACAGCTAAATAAAGGTTCTGGAGTTGTATTTTAGGTTGAAGGAGAGATCAATCAAGGAGAGTCTGTCATTCATTTCTAGACAGCTGGCTTCATGAGTTCCTCCCACTCACCTCGGTGTGAGTCCATCTGTGTCTGTTGAGATGACTGTTTTAAATCTCCCATTTTCCAGGTCAACTGTTATATCACAATAAAAAGGAAGCTGTTTGGCTCCATAATGTGATTTAGCAGAAAGCAGCATGCAATATTCTGTGAGCCACATATGGTTTGAGGGCTGTAGGATGAATATCACTGTGAGATTCTGGATCTGATGACACTGAAAAAAAATCTGTTTTTCTCAATTCTGTGTGTTTTCAAAGATGAGAACAAGAATGTTTGGTTTCTGAGATGGCTGTGTAAAAGTGATTGCCTGATGTTCTCCAACTCAACCGAATCATGAAACAAAAATGAAAAAGCTCATAAATAAAACACTTTCATAGATTGCACCTATGAAGAAATTGGTACCTAAAGGAAAGGACTCAATTCCCATTACTTAAATTAGCTCTTAATGGAACTTTAATACACATCTTTTCCAGTGATATCATTGAGTAGTCTGCTTGAATACACATCAGAAATAAAGCACTCCTTTCTTATTATTCTGATTACATAATTCCCATAACAATAATAAAATTAAATGCACTAACCAGTTTTTTTTCTATTGGAAAACATTACTTGAATGAGGGAAATAATGTAGTAGCTTAGTTTTAGAAAGGAAGTGATCATTTTGCTTAGAATTGTCATAAATCCATGCTAGCTGCATATGATATTCTGAATTTTGGTCAGAAGGGAATATTTACGCCATGTAACTGATACTCAGGCTCTTACAGGATGGAAACTACTTGTATGGAGGACCCTGGGGAGTAGAGCAGAGTTCCAATCCAGCAGCACCGTTCTCCTCTTAGGAGATGAGAAACATTCAGAGAAGGGCTAAACCTGGGGCTGCCTAGCTACATTTTTTATATAGTCTTGGAAAAATATCTCATTTTCTCTGTTGGTATTCTGACTTGCTATTTAAGAAGTAGTTTTGAACTGTGAATTCTAGTTAAACCAGTAATGCTATCAATACAAATGTATGTAATATACAGCTTTCTGGTAAAGTTGTCCAAAACAAACAAACAAACAAATAAACAAACCAACCTCTGAAAGCAGAAATGATCACCAGCTAGAAAAACATACAAGAAAGTCTATGAACAGTTATCAAAGATTTCTAATTTTTCAAAATTCCCCCACTTTCTCGCATTATTGGGCTAAGAGAACAAAAATGCGTGTCATCCTGTTCACTGAGAGATTAATTACATAACGTTGAGCAGATTGCTGGTCAGGATAATGATGCATTTCTTTCAGGCCTGTTGCTTTATTTACTGCAGATCCTTTACATTTGAGAAGATTGCTATTCTGTGAAGTAGATTTAAGGAGTTAAGATGACTGAGGCTGCATAATCAGACTAGGACGGGTTTAAGGACATTATCTTTTCTCCTCGCTGAAATCTGGATTAGTGGACAAAGCCAGTGTTTTCTTATTACATAATCAGAATGTTTACTAAGATACCTATCTTGCTCCCCATAGTCTAATCTCAAGCTTACATCTTTTAGAAACCTCTTAGCCATTTTAAGACTTTATATCCAAAAGAAAATCCCAGATATTATTTCACAGGAAAAAAAAACAGAGCTATCCAGTGAAAGGACCACACCCCTCCCCGCTCCCTAGCTCCCCACACCCTGCGGTCACTTTCATTTGGTCCCGGGAAGGAGGCGAACTTCTGACTATATTCCCTTCTCCCAGCTCCTCCTGGAATCTTCTCTGGCAGCTGCCCCCTTTCCACCTGGGGTCTTTCCTGCTCCAGTTCCAGCTTTTCTCGCTATATTGTCTTTCCTCTTTACCATGTTCAGATAACCCACATGGTATAGTCACATGTTCCAAAGCCACATGCAGAGAGGAAAAATAAGAAAAGGAAAGCTCTATTCTTTGAGTCTAGATTCCCCTCTGGCTAAGCCCTTTTCTCTTCTCTTTATTCCAACCAAGTAGTTTAATGAATTGTCTGAACTCACTATCCCTATTTTTTCTAAACGTATTACTTCACTAAAGTATAATGCAGCAAGGTGCACAGATGCTAAAATACAGTTTTATAGGTGTTGACTAATATATGCACTCTAGTAACCACCACACCTTTCAGGGTGTAGAGCGTTTCCGACACCCCTGAAAGCTTCTTCATGCTCTTCCTCAGTAAATCTCTGCCTGGCCCTTCCCTGCAGTCACTAGTCTGCTTTTTTTAAGTGTAGATCATACATTTCTGTCCGTTTTTCTCCAATTTTTAAAACAGTACAAAAACCGTTTTGCTTTATGAAAAACCATTTGAAATTAAATTGCCAACCTTGTTGCCCCATCAAATATGAATAATTTAGTGTGTTTTTCCTCCAGCAAAGGCATTTTCTAACAGGATTGCAGTGCAGCCATCAGAAATAGGACATTAGAATTACAGCATTGCTAACATCTAAGTTTCTGGACCTATTCCAGTTTTACCCATAAATGTTCATTATAGCCAAAGGATCCAGTTCAGAATCACACTTTGAATTTAGTTATATGTCTCTTTAGCCTCCTTTAATCTGGAACTGTTCTTTAATCTTTCCTTGACTTTCTATAGTTTGCCATCTTTCAAAAGGACAGGAGAATTATTTTATAAAATGTTTCTCAATTTCTTCTGGCATTTCCTCATGAGGAGATTCAAGTTAGGCATGTTAGGGTCATTACAGGAGATTCTATGTTCTCATTGTATCCGCTCAGAGGGTCACGAATTAGTATGTCCCATTGATGTTCACAATGGTCACCAGATTAATGTGCTAACTTCCATTATAAATTATTCTTGTTCCTTCTGTAATTAATGAATATTTTGTGAGGAGGTAATTTGAGTCAATGTAAATGTCCCATTCTTCATCAAACTTTCAAATTATATATTTCTTTATATGTGAATGAACTCAGGTTTTCTATTTAGTTAATGGACTAAAATATTTTACTATAATAATTTATTTTAATGCTTATATCGGCAGAGCTTGTCCAGTGACAGCTCCTTCAGGCTGGCTTTGCCTTTTTGACATGTCTTCATTATTCTTTAATACTTTCTGCTATAACAGAAGATCCAGACTGGCCTTTTACTGCCCCAGGTCTGGAATCAAACATATCTCCAAGGAGCCCTGATTCCTTTTAGAAGAAAATATAATTTAGTAAGCAAGATCTGGTTGTGCTCAAAGCTATTAGTGTCTGAGAACTTCCAGTTTCCCTCGGAGGGCAGAACTGGAGAGTACATGCAGGTGTACACACACACAGTGTCATTTGTATCTGCTTCTATTTCTGTACATTGAAAACCAGGATGCACACTGAAATTCCCAATCCTATCTGACACCACAAGATCTATTCTAGTTTTCTCTTTTTCCTTATTTGTAACTTCCTTCTCTGATAGTGAGATATGGACTTCCATTATTCTTAAGTGTTTTGCTTATTTGACAAATTCTCCTCTATGTAATCAATCTCATTCCTGGCTCATCCTTCTATCCACATGGAAATCCTCCTAATGCCACTCATTCTCAACCTGTGTCCCGCTGCCACTGCCATGGCCTCTTCACCCTACTTGGGCTCTGACGTCCCACTTAAGACACCCCCTCCACCTGCATAGTCCTTCTTCTTATCCCACTTGAGCTCCATTACTTTGTAGTGAATGCTGTCACCCCTCCGGCACAGATGCTTTCTGTGCTCTGCTTATGCTCTGACCCTACGCCAGGCCTCTCTGCTGGGTGGGGCACTGCTTTACTTTGCCAGGGCACGAAACATCCATAATGGGCCATCTTCTCCAACCCACCAATGTGGATGTTCTTTTTTCCCAGTTGGGCTTTAATACTCTGTTCCCCACATCCTGCACTGTGGCTGCCTTTCTGTCATTTTCCTTATTCCACATGGGCTCTGGCATGCTGTGCCGGGCCACTGCAATCTATCCTCACCAAAGCTGCAGACTGATGCTTACTTTGCTTGGCCCCAACACAACACAAGCTTTTAGATTAATTTGTTAAGAAAAGAGAGAAAAGTATTATGAACTTAATTGTGCTCCCACAGCATTCATAGGTTGAAGCTCTAACCTTCAATTTGATTGGATGTGCGCTGTGGGCTTGCATGGAAATAAAGTTAAATCAGGTCATAGGGTGGGGTCCTAGTCCAATAGGACTGGTGACATTATAAGAGGAATAGACATATAGAATGTACATATATAGAAAAAGGGCCATGTATAGACACAGTAAGAAGCTGGCCTTCTACAAACAAAGGAAAGAAGCCTCATGAGAAACCAAATCTGCTAACACCTTGGCCTTGGACTTCTGGCCTCTTGAACTGTGTGAAATAGACTTTCATTGTTTAAACCACTGAGGTTGTGCTATTTCATTTGGGCAGTACTAGCAGACTAATGCAGGAAAAGAAAAGGAAGAAAGGAGGAAAAATTAGCTTCCTCCATTTTTTATTTCACACTATAAGCTGTTTCAGTCTTCATGATCTCACTATAGAAGTGGTTTTCATAAGGTTATTGATAATTTTCAAATCTAAAGGGAAAATTTTAATAGACATCACTGTAATTCTTAACTCTGTCAACTGCTCTTTTTCTTTTCAAAATTATTAACTTATCCATTGTTTTCCCTCCTTTCCTTTTCTAAAAAATGTTTAAAAATTTTTTTAGCTCTATTGAGATATAATTAATATGTAACATGTAAATTTAAGTTTTAACAATGTGTTGATTTGATATACTCATGTATTGCAAAACGATTACCATCATAAGTGAGCTAACACCCAAAGGTACTGGCCATGAGAAAGGAGACAACCCTGTGGTTTGGGCAACAAGGTGGACCTTGAGGGCATTATGCCAAGTGAAATAAGTCAGAGAAAGACAAATACTCTATGACCTAATATATGCAATATAAGAATGCTCCCTCCTTATATCCAGGGCTGTACTTGTCACTTGGCATCAAATACACCAGTCCTTCAAGGAGCACGTCCCCTTCATTACCTTTGATTCCTGTAAAACCAACACTTACCCTTTTAGTGTGGCAGAGTAAGATTCTTTTAAATGTATCAAATCATTGTGGTTAGTAGACATTAAAAATATGCATTAAAGGCATTAAAAAATAAAAAAGGGATATCCTGGATCTCATAAGAAAGCTTTGACACTCAGGACCTTTATATTCCTGAAATAAATCCCTGCAAATCCAGAGGAACAGCTACTTATTTATTTATTTTTGCATTAAGGCATTTTCTCATCAACTAGGGCCATTGTGTTGGCTTCTGAAATTCCTCTTCGTGGACTCTGACAGTGCCTGTGGTGTCAGTGCACACAGTGCAAATGCTCTCTCATCTCTGGTGCTCTTTGTAGTGACTGCTGCAGGGAAGCCAGGAAGTAACTGTTGCTAACAGAGGTAGACGCTTAATTACCCAAGGAGCTTCAACAAGTGAGACTTAGCAGCAGCTCCCTTGAAAACGGTCTAATTAGAAGTACTGATCTGTCTGCTGGCAAGTCAGGGACCCCATGCACTTCTGCTAGGCTACATTTTTAAAGACACATGGATCTCAGGCTAAGTCCTGTCAGGAGAAAGCTTTTATCACTTTCAGAACAAAGGAGTATCCTAAACAGCATCACCCAGAGCAGTTCACTCATCCTGGCAGTGGACTTTTTCAAGTAGCTATTTCACAGTTCCTTAAATTTAAGAGGGTTATATAAGTTACTATATATATATATATTTTTTTTCTTATTCTTTCTTCCCTTCTTTAGTTCAATTAATGGCACCAACATTTAACCAGTTACCCAAATTTAGGAATCCTATTATCTTTATTTCTTCCATATCCAGTCTATAATTATGTCTTATTGATTTTATCTCCATAATTATGTTCTATCAGTTAACTACCCTCTACCCTCACTGTTAGTGCCCTTAGATAAGACCCCCATCCATTCTCAATTGGTTTACTGAAGTGCTTTATTAACTGTGTTCTCTTCTGAGAGCTCATGATCTATTTGGAAAAAAGCCATTATTATCATAGTTGATGGGTTTCAATATATGTATACTGTTGGAGGTAGAAAATGACCCTTGTTAGCTCCAGAATCCAACATGTTCCACCATCCTTAGCAACACCATAACATAGTGGTTGGGCATTCCAGAATTAAAAAGAATAGAAGATGGCCATCATTAATAAATCAATAAACAACAAGTGCTGGCGAGGTTGAGGAGAAAAGGGAACCCTAGTGCACTTTTGGTGGGTATGCAGACTGGTGCAGCTGCTATGGAAAACAGTATGGAATTTCCTCAAAAACCTAAAAGTGGAACTGCCTTTCAATCCAGTGAGCCCACTGCTGGGGTTATACCCTAAGAATCCTGAGTCACCAGTTCAAAAGAACCTATGCACCTCAATGTTCATAGCAGCACAATTAACAATAGCCAAATGCTGGAAGCAACCTAAGGGACCATCAGTAAATGAATGGATCAAAAAACTATGGTACATTTGCACAATGGAATATTAGGCAGCAGAAAGAAAGAAGGAGCTCCTAACCTTTGCGACAGCATGGATGGAACTGGAGAGCATAATGGTAAGTGAAATAAGCCAGGTGGTGAAAGGCAAATACCATATGATCTCATCTATAGGTGGAACCTAATCAACAAAATAAACAAATGAACAAAATAGAACCAGAGACTTGGAAATAAAGAACAAATTTACAGTGACCAGAGGGGAGGAGAGATAAGGATAATGGGGGAAAGAAGGAGAAGGGGCAAGAAAAGGAACATGAACAGAGGACTCATTGGCACGGACAGTAGGGGCAATTGACTGTGGGAATGGTAGGGGACACGGTTGGGGTGAGCAAGGGGAAAAAAGGCAGGACAACTGTAACTGAACAACAATAAAATTTAAAAAACAGAATATTTATTTAATGTAGCTCTTATGGTTAATCTTGTGTGGCAATTTGGCCATGGGGTTCCCAGATTAAACATTATTTCTGGGTTTGTCTGTGAAGGTGTTTTCAGATGAGATTAACATTTGAAATGGTGGACTTAATAAAGTAGATGGCCCTCTTCAATGTGGGCTGGCATCATCCAATGCATTGAGGGCCTGCATAGAACAAAAGGCAGAGGAAGGAGTTTTTTGTCCCTTTTTGTTTCCTGCTTGCCTGCTTCAGTTTGGTAGCTCATCTTACCTTCCCCAGCCCTTGGACTGGGGCTACTCTTCAGGCCTTCAGACTCGAGCTGAATTACATCACAGCCTTTCCTGGGTCTTCAGCTTGTAAAGAGCAGATTGCGGGACTTCTCAGATGCCATAATTGTGTGAGCCAATTTCTCATAATTTCTCTCTCTCTCTCTCTCTCTGTCTCTCTCTGTGTCTCTCCTCCTGTTCCCCCTCCCCGTGTGTATGTGTGTGTGTGTGTGTGTGTGTAATTTACTACTGCTTCTGTTTCTCTGGAGAATCCTAATTAATACAGTGGTAGAACTGTGCCACTGTACATGAGTTCAGTTAAATTATTGTTTTATTTGTCTTGACCCATGTAAGTACTACTTTTTTATTACTATGAAATAAAAATACAAAAATACCCTATTTTGGATAGTACTACTATGACTACTAAGTTCAGATACTTATTCCCCTATCCCATGTCAACTTTCTCCCCTATCTCCCCAGCATAATGGTGGTTCATCTGAATTACATGTAGATTATATGAAATAATTGTATATACTTTAAAGGACTCTTGATAGAGCAAGACCCTGTGCATTTTGGTGCCTCCGGCATTGGCTCTGTATCTTTACATCTTGGTCAGGCACTTTTATCTCTGCCTGCTAATCTGCAGGAGGAATGTTAGTACAGATGTGAAATCGGGAGAGGGCTAAGACCTGCATCACAAGTGAATACAGCCATGAGTTCTGAGTGAGACAGGCATGATCAAGCAAAGATAGCATTATGTGGATTAAATGAGGTTATACATATGTGAAGAGAGATTTTAGTTCAGTGTTTGACTCAGTAGAAAGTCAATTAATGTTAAAAGAATTGATGAGCAGCTATTAGAAGTGTTGCCAGGGTGGGTCACTGCCTTGAATTTTGGTTGCTGTGACAGGTTGGCAGGGTGCTAACTTAAAGGACTGTCATTGCACAGCCATTAGTCATGTACCCTTTGTGTTCAGCGCAGTGTCTAATTTATATTATATTCTGGTTAACTGTATTTGCATGTATAAATTCTTCATTAATGTATGGGCAATATATAAATTCTGACCAGCAGTTTGGGTATACTTTCCCAATTACTTTAGAAGTCAGAGGGTTTCTGTCTTTTTACTACTTATTGTTATGACAATTTTCTGCCATGGTGGAGAAGTACAAATGCAGGAATTGCAAGTCTCTCAGGGGAGATGTGCCCTTTTAGCATGACCATGTTCATAGTGGATGTATGGCTTGAAGTCACTTCACCACAGCAGGTGTTTATTGTCACCTGGAGTCAGATTCAGGATTTAATTAAGTTTCCAAGGCACCTGTAGCATTGTTGTTCCTGGCAGCTAAAAACATGTACAATCTTGCTTCTTTTCCAGTATATTTTGGCAAGTGTTGAAGAGCAGCATGTAAGGAGGAGTTTGGATCCATCTTTTGGTCTAGGTGAAAGGGAGGCCTTGTCAAGATCCTACAGCTTATTCATATACACCCGTCACTTTCTGACACTTAAACCCCAAGGCAAGGAAGCAACCAGCTTCCCCACCGTTTCTCACCATCTGAGCAGATGGGTGTGATCTTCCGCAGCCAACAGTGCACATATGCTCCTAATGTTGAAAGGAAGATGCTGAGCCAAAAATGGCTGCAAATGCCTGTGTGTTCATACCTTCCCTCTCAGGTGGCAGCAGTAAACAGGGCCCTCTGTAGAATTAATTAAATCAAGTGGAAAGCACAGTTGAACATTAAGGGATGAAATGAAGAACAGTGTGAAAGAAAGTCCGATGGTGATTTGATCTCAGTGGGAAATGTTGAAGAAAATTCCCGACAAAATTTTCATTAGGACATCATCAGATTGGTCAGCGTGTGTTACCAACGATGGGTTAGTTACTACAGAAACTGCAAACCATAAAAAAAAGACATGTAACCAGGCTTCAGCCTGCGGATGCACATATTAAACACAATGTGAGTTGAGTGTCAGCTTTTTTGCTTGCACATTTCGCACGGTACTCATATTATTAAAGGGGCCTTCTGTATCAAGGAGTCTTCCCTGCCAGCATGTTTCAACTACTGGTTTCTTCCTTCGGTTTTCAGTGACTGCATTTACTTATCAAAATATAGCATAGACTAGAACATAGTTTGAATTAGAGTCTCTTTATAAAACTTATGATCTCTCGTGGCACAATTTCATACACAGGGTCTGGTAGAAGCCACACCATTACATGTGGTTTGTAAGGTATGTGAATGTCTCACATGAGAAGGACAGCAATTTGAACATTTCACCTAAAATGTCATATGGTGTGCTTGAATGTGACATTGTTATGCTACAGAATTACATGTCTATAATTTTGTAATAAAAGATTAGGTATAGATTACCAGCTCATAAAAAGGGGGCAGTATTTGTACAGACCCTGTATTAGAATAATACCACTGAATATCTGTGCAGGTAGAACACCTCACTACAGTTTCCATAATAGTAATGTTTCTGCACATTAGTTGAGTAAGAATGACACACTTTCCTATTAGGACAAAAAAGCAATTGTTAAAGATTGTAATACTCCCACAGATGACACAATGTGGAGAATCATATTTCAGTTTCATTTTAAAAATTGGAAGCACAGCCATTACGAAGTCTGTTGCCTATTATTTAGCTAGGTGTATCATATAGATGTATAGTTTTAAATAAATTTTTATTTTCTAAATACAGAATACCTCCAATTATGTTGATATGATGTTCCAATTACTCTTAAAACAATAGGTACTTTCATTTCTCCTATTACATTGAGAAGAGGTTTAATGATGGATCCCAGTGTTTCAGAAAATAACTCCAGTCTATGAGAAATAAAACTCAAGGCTAATTAAAACAATGTGAATATGGATAACCATAGAATGTGCATACAGTTGGGCAAAACATCGCAGCTGTACCTGACACTGAACCATGGTCGTTACTGTGGCCATGCTTTTCCGTGGTGCAAACATGCTGCCTAGAGTCTGGGACTCATTCAGTTCAGGACAAATGCCTATTGGGGACTTTCACATCATGGGATAACAAACTACCGCTGTCTGTTCACCACAGAGTGCCTCAGATGACCAATACAAGCTTATGGAAGTATGGTGCAGGGCATCTTAATGTGCCTTTTTGTTCATTCATAGATCAAAGTTGGGAGAAGGTGGAAAGATACTGTATCAGGAGTCAGAAAACTAAACTTTGCATTTTTCTCTGGTATTTACTGGACACGTGCTACTCACTTAGCTTCTCAATTTCCATTCTTAATCTTTAAAATGAGAGACAGTAATACCAACTCTGCAGAGTGAGAAACTATTGAGAGAATGTGTTTGAAAGATCTTTGTAAATCCTAATGTGTGGCCTCATTTTGCTACATATTATTATAGACTAATGTTTGTTTCCTCCCAAATTTCATACATTGAAATCTTAATGCCCAATATAATGGTATTAGGAGGTGGGGCTTTGGGGATGTAAATAGTTCATGAGAACAGAGTCATCAAGAGCAGAATTAGTGCCCTGGGCTGGTGTGAATCAATTGGCTAGAGCATCAACCCATACAACAAAGTGTTGGTGGTTCCATTCCCTGTCAGGACGTATATCTAGGTTGGGGGTTTATCACTGACCAGGGTGTGTATGGGAGGCAAGCAATCAATGTTTCCCTCTTATATTGATGTCTCTCTTTCTTGCTCTCTCTCTAAAATTAATAAACATATTTTAAAATTTTGTTAAAAAGGACAGGATTACTGCTCTTATAAGGGGAGGCAATAGAGAGCTCTCTCTCTCTCTCTCTCTCTCTCTCACACACACACACACACACACACACACACACACAAGCAAACCAGGAAGAGATCCCTCACCAGAACTCAAGCATGCTGGCATCCTGATCTTGGATTTCCCAGCCTCCAGTACTGTGATAAATAAATGCTTGTCATTTAATCCATTTAATCTATGGTATTCTATTCTAGTTAGTCTAGTTTTCATAGCTCAAGCTGACTAAGACACATTTGGTTGTTATTATGAGACATTAAGCAGTCAGGCATGATTTTCAAGCATCTACGTGGAGATGCTTGATCCCCTGTATTATTTGATCCCCTGTATTATTTGCCTAAAAGCCTATGACATTAGCTTTCTAATAATATCATATGAATGGCTATGATAAGTATTTCACTGAACTATGCCTATAAAACCCACTTAGATCCTATTTTAACCTATTACATTGACATTTCTGGTAACCTTTATGAGGTAGTAACTCTTCTAAAACTCTGTTGTCCATTTCATTAATCATTTCAGCTTTGAAAAATTGAGTAAATACGTATATGTTGTAGGCAGTAGGATTTAAAGGTTTAGGAGGCCATGAAGGGCCACTTCTGGGCCAGATCCAAGAGTTACAGAAATGACTTTGTGCCTGGTGAGTGAATGGAAGCCTCAATAGCAAGGTTTTATAGACAGCAATTTCACTAGTGTCAGCACTGTGTGCTTAGAACTGTGTTTTATATAATATCACTGCACAAAATACCCATGATAATTAATAAACCAATTGTAAGATGCATCTATCTTCAAGCAGACCCTTCAGTTTTATGACTGAGAGAAGTCAGGTTAGATGTGGCAGTACCATATTCCTCAAGTTGCATCTGAATAGCCAATGTGTGCAATTAGAACATAATGACTTGAGATCTGTTGCTACCCTACAGCGATGCTAGATGCTGGAGAGTGTTGGAAGGCTTCACAGCAACATGTGTTTCACATCTGGTAGACATGTTCTGTAAGGCAAACACCTTGATAATTTCTCTGTTTTATGGAAATTGGACACTGAAACCTTATTTCCTCGCAATTTAGAGCTTTTTTCAAGATATAGACACTAAATTTGTGTTCTCAAATATTTTAGCTATTCATGGGAAACTGATTGCTTCATCAGATCCTTCATTTACCTTAGTATTCATGATTGTATAGATGTGATTTTTTGTGTCATTAGTATTTAGGTGAGAGAAATATGTGCTTTGTTTGTGCCATTTATGCACAAGCTTTCATTATTTTTGCTCCTACATAAACCTGGCTTGGCATTCACACTGACACTTCCACATAGTATATTCTAATGCACTTTGCAGTAATTTAATTGGGTTTATATGCTGAAAATTCACTTTTTTTTTGGTTCAAATGGGAAAATTAAGGTTGATTGTGCCAGTTTTAATGAATGACCAAACTAACTTTTCATATCTCCAGCTTTTACTCTGTAAATTCTCTACAATTTATATCCAAAGTGTTACATTTCTCCTGGATATCTTATTTTACAAGGCCAGTGCCACTATATGATTGCTTAAAAAATAATATAAAATATCTACTTGGGGAGCATATGGGAATAAGTGGAAGGAATAATAAAAAAGAGGCTATGAAATAGTAAGAAGGAGAAGGAAAAGTAAAGACTGAAAGGGCATTAGAGGAAAGGAAGGGATTGCTGGGCAGGAAGATGGTTTGAACGAGAGAAGTGAGAGATGGAGAGAAGGGGCAGAGCCTTCCTCTGCCTGTCCAGTTTGGAATAGGCAGTGACCCTGAACTGCTCTATCTAGCAGTGTGACCTTGCCTTTGTCAGTCTTCCCTGGCCAGGTCCTCAGGGGTTCCACCTCCCCTCCTCCTTCTGGAGCTGAGGAATCCCTCTGCTTTGTCATCACTGTTGGCCGCCCTACTAGGAAAAAAAGCCTGTGTTCATCTGCTTGTGTTGCCATAACAAAATACCATAGATTAGGTGGCTTACACAACAGTAATTTATTTTTTCACAGATACATCCACAGCAAAGCCTCTTTCTCTGTTCCATGAAAGAAGGGGAGACTTGACTCCACCATCACAGAAATAGGTCAGGAAAAGACACTGCTGTTTTTCAGCTTTTGTTTCTTACTGATATGCTTAATTGTTTAAAATATAGATTTCCCAAACCTTCAAGCCACACGAGTGTGTCTTCCAAGATATAAAGATTTTATATGAATATACACCAAGTTTTAAAAAAAAACTGCCTTGAAATTCAGAACCTTCCTTTGTAGATGACATTCTAGATGCTTTCTTGTTGTTGGAGCTGCCCTGGTTGCCAGCTGCTTATCCTTGTCTACTCCAGTAGGTTACCTGTGACTGTGCCTTTGCTGGAGTATTACATGTGTATTAAGAAAGCCACTTTGATGTTTTTGTCTGTTGCTTACCTGGCCTTCGAATCTTCCTTTCCTGGAATCTTTAGATTTGTAGGATGCCCTGCTTTCCTGCCTAGGTCCTACATGGCATCTTATACAGGCCCTTGGCTCACTGGTTTCCAGATTTAAGTAGGCTTCTGATTTAGGCTATTTATCTACTTTTTAAAGGCTATTTACAATATATTGAAATTTGATGATTTTCTTTTTAAAAACAACTGACAATATTATCACTTGCATATATTTTCTATATTGCCAATAATGTCATTTATGAATTGACCAAACATAGGCATGGATCTTCTATTTTTTTTGATACACAATTTGCACAGATTTTTCAAGTATTTATTATTTCAGTCCATGAATAAGGATGCCAATGGCAGTGACAAGCATTCTGGAGAAGGCCCCTCTCTAATATGTTTTTCGTTTTGACTTAGTCAGGCAGAGAGCTTCTGCTACAGCGCTGTGTCTGTAGCTGTGATTTCTCAGACTCCATGAAGGATTTCAGAAAGTCTGACCGGATGGCTGACTCATGAAAATTCCCAGGAAAAGCGCTGAATTTTCTCATAGGCAGCTCTACCAAGAACCCTGGCTAATGCTTTGCAGCCTTCATCAGAACGAGCTTCTTTCAACCTAGTTATGCCCCATAGTAACTGCTCATTGACACCATGGACACTTACAGTCTTTCTGCGGCACCGTGAGGGTGGCAAGCGACAGGCTTTCTTCCCTCGATACAAGAAACCACGAAGGAAAGCAGAGCAGTCAGCTAAGATTCCATGTAAAAAGCACTGTTTCCTTATGAATCATGTTTGTTAGGTCTCTCACAACTGTCTAGAAGGTTTAGGTTTAAAAGCACTGGGAAGATCAATAAAACAATTAGTACATATGGATTTTTTACTATTTACCCAGCATATGAACTATGTAGTATGATTTCCAGATAAAAATAATGGTACCCAGACACAATTGGGGTTTAAAGTCTGTTTTTTCTCTGTTCATATACATATAATTTAGAAATATATTTCCCCCTTGTGAAAAGGGGCATAAGATGGAAAGGTGGAGGTCAGTTGAAAGCAAGGAACAGACACCTACAACCTATTGGAGGTTTGAACTAATGGCTATAGCACTGAAGAAACTGGTGATCAACCTTCTCAGATGAATCATCTCAAATTAAAGAAAGAACTTCTGTTCTGAGTCTGTTCTTCACTGTAATGCATTTCTTGTCAAAGTAGCAGGTTTCGTTTCTTCCCTCTTCTGACCTTAGCAGGAGCACAGTACTGATACGAGGCATTTGTTTTAATAACTTGGTAAAAGTTAATGTGGTGTATAATAGACTCTAGCTGGTTTAACTTGAAGAGCAAGTGGACAGGGTACTTGAATTGGAGCAAAAGTTGGTAGTAAAAAGGAGACTGTGCTGAGCTGAGATCCAATGACTTTCTCTCAGCCACAGTCTCCGCAGCATCTCCTGTTCCACCTTTTGGTTCAAGGGACAGCAGGCCCTGAATGCATCAGCGAACGAGATGTGGTCACATTTCAAATTTCTATTTGTCACATTTAACAATTTGTAGCCTTGACTCTTTTTTGTCAGGTAGCCGCAGGTTCTTCCCTAAGGGTTTGCCACAGAAGCCTTTAAATCATTTTAACTCTCTACTTATAATCTCTCAGTCCAGTCTAATTTATATTTTACATTGCGACATAACTCATTTTGTCCTCTTTGGCAAGGCAATCTGGGAAAAACTGTTGAGTAAGGCATATGGTTCTTTTTATCATTCTTCCTGTCACTGTTCATTCCATCTTCATCCCACCCCGGGCCACCTGATTGCCACGTGCTGGTTTCTCAGTGGAGGCTACTACTCTCTTCTGGGTGCCCTCCCTCCCTACAGCCAACGACCCTGTGCCCTGCTTACCAGGCCCTGTCCACGGCTGTGTGGCAGCAGTGTGTTTGTCAGATGGAGCAACCTCAGCTAAGACAGAGGCAAACTGATTTTCCCCCTGTCCCAGGAGATCCAGTGCACTCAATGCCTTGACTTGGTAAAAAGTACACATCTTAGAAGGCCCCAGAGGGATGTATGCAATCTGCGAAATGAGTGCTGGTGGGAAATGTATGTTTCCATCCCATAGGCTTTATCAGTTTCTGCAAATTCTACCCAATAGGGAGAGATCAGAAGGATGCAAACCGACCAGTCACGGTGAGGACTGAGGTCATACTGTTGGAAGTGGGGATAACACAAAAGATTGTTTGATTGCCAATGTTATTGGACTAGTTTCTCCTATTTTCTTTCATCAAAAACCTTTACACATTTAAAAGTGTGAAAATGGTTCAAGGCATATTTTATTATTTTTGTTGGAGTAAAAAAGAGAGATAAGTGCAGGTCTTTAATTGAACTGCATAATTTAAAATCGTGTTTTTTTACCTTTATAAAAATAATAATGAATTTAATTTATATCAAGCATGTAATGAAATCTGTTACCTTCTAATTTTACTGTGATATTTTTACTTTCAGTCCTACCTTTCTAGTACACACACACACACACACACACACACACACACACTCATATAAGGA